>JAFJYH010000377.1:0-38996 GCA_017365405.1 Cadophora malorum | reverse complement strand
AGGTGGAGGGGGGTGGGTGTGCTTGTTAGATGGGAGGTAATGGATGAGCGTTGGATACACTTGAAGGACTGGACTGGACTGGATATCATATTGCATGGATAGGCAGACAGACAAACATGGAGTTCGGGTTTGCAGATGAGGCATGCATGGGCTTTGGAGAATATGGTATGGCATGGCATGATACCCTTTATACTATTACACTAGAATGTACAATTTTCTCTTCTATTCCTTCGGCGTCAGGAACTCCACAACAGCTGTCATTCGGCCACAGGTCAGCATCTCTTTACCACATACAAAACGGGAACCGGTCAACGGCCAAAGAACTAAACATACCTTGTCTAAACTCCTCCGGCTTCTCGGATATAACCCAATGCCCGCAATCCACATCTGCCAGTCTAAACCTAGGGAAGAACTCCCCAATCGCAGGCAAACTCTCGTCAGGCACATATTTACTCTGCGTGCCCCTCACGAACAGCGCCGGTCCCTTGAATCGCACTTCACCTGGACTTTTGAACGGGAAATCCCCTAGATTTCCCAATGCGGATCCGAGTATGCGGAGAGGGATCCGGAATTTCTTCGTGTGTGTTTCGGGTGGCTGGTACATGTTTGTGAGGAGGAATTGGCGGATTGGGAGGGACTGGAGATGTGTTAGTTTTGACTCTGCAATTGGGAGACCAGGCAGGGATGGAGAAGGGAGGAAAAGGAGGGCATATACCTCTTCATAATCCTTCAATATCTGATCCGCATCCGCCTGTTTGGTGACCTCCGACTCCTCGATCTTCTTCATGCCCTGTATGTACTGTGCGAAGCTACTCATGAGAGCTACGTCCACGGGGGCATTATCCACGGATATGATATCGTGTATGAGTTCTGGGGAGCGGAGGGCGAGTGTCATGGCTGTTTTGGCGCCCCTGTTGTTTGTCTGTCAATAGATGCTCAAGGTATGGATTGTGTTTGGGGAGACTTACATTGAGTGGCCTATCAGTGTTGGTTCTTTCAGGCCGTGTTCTTCCATGAACCCTTCGACGTCGTTCGCCATAGATAGATAGTCATGATTGGGATCGTGTGGTGAGTCGCCGTGGTTTCTGAGGTCCTATCCGAACCATCAGCCCAATCCCTTCCCAGTCCATGTCCATTCCAAGTTCGATGTGGAAGAAAACATACCACAGCATAAATCGGTCTACCTAGATCCCTTGCCAGAGCTCTGCAATTGTCATCAGCATATATTCCTGCCTATCCTTCCATCCAAGAAACTGAGATCTCGAGGAGCTTCACACAGGGAGGCTCACTTACTAATGCTCCTGTTGTTCTTCTTGGACCCAAACAGTCCATGCATGAATATAATAGCCCGCGGAGCAGAGGATGAGGGTTTCGCTGGGGAGTGAAGGTCGTATGCTAGAGTTAGAGGGGTGCTTTTCTTGGAGCTGTACGTTCGACGGGAGATGATTTGGATAGCTCGGGAAGCGGAGAGAGGGGATATGCGGGGCAGCATATTGAAAGAAGTATACTGCTGTTGACAGTACGAGATGCTCGGGATGGGAATTAAAAGTGTAGGAGCTCTAAGAACTTGAATGTGAAGTTTGGATAGTTCTGGGTAGCTTCAGGTTCACCAAAAAATTGTTGAAGCCTTGATCGCAAGGCGTGAAACTCATGTCAAGGCGTATGGCACGTGAAAAGGCGGGGCTGTCCGAGAATCCCCCGCAACATGGAAGCACTCGCATATCCCTATTTGTTCTTTGTTTGTTTACATTATCATCGCTAATTTCTCAGGAAAACCTTGTACTATGTCTAGAAGCAGATGCGCTTGCCTCATCTCGGCTGACAGTTTCGCGAGGCTAGATCTCTATGTGAGGTTCGATACCAAAAAGAGAAGTGACTGCCACCTTTCGACTGGTTGGCTTTGGACGATTAGACTATCCTGCTTGCATCCCACTTTTGCATGCTGAATTGTGTGGCGGAGACTGCCGTTAGACCGTTCGACGAGTCCGTCGAGTCCGTATGGGTGAGCTGTCTCTTATCGCTAATCCGTAGAAGTACGGGTCTCGTCCTGTCTCCTATCTTATGTTCGGCCGAGATGTGGCAGTCGAGATTATCCAACGTCAACTTCAGCATTTCACATCAGTGCGGGGAATCGTTGTTGATATTGATGTTTGTGTATAAAGTTATTACAGTTGGCTTAGCTGTTGAACAAAATCTTGACCCTCGGTTTGTAATCGAATTGCTTCCAGGACGTGGTGTATTTTTCGATCGATCTCAAAGTCCCTTCTTGCATCTTTCATCCTTAACAGTCAATCCAGTATGTCTCCTTCAAGGATCCTCGAAAGTAAGATGGTGGTCACGCCCATCAAACATGGCGCAGACAAGAAATGTACCATGGGTGCAACTATTACCGGACTTGACTTGAACGATGTGTCCAACGAAGACTTGGCAGCTCTCAGAGAAGCGACTCACAGATACCAGCTCGTTATGATCAAGGGCCAACATGATCTCGATCCAGTCAAACACTGGGAGCTTGTCACCAGGCTGGACCCCGAAGCACCGAACGTTCATGGTCACGGTACAGTGCAGCAATTCAAGAAAGTGGGCGGGTTGCTGTCGGTAAGAATCTTTCACGAAACTGGACTCGTGTCTTATTGCTGACGACAATTCAGCAAAGAGATGTTCCATGCATTCCAAGCGCACCAAATATCAGACTTATTGGTAAAGGCTATCAAGGAGACGATCACTACGGCATCAAGGGGTTCACGGCCCATGGACCAAGTAATGATTATCACCGTTACCCACCATCGGCAGAATCATTTGCTGCTGGTAATACCCAATTCCAGAGATGGCATATCGATGCTCCCCTCTATGAACGCGAACCTCCGCACTTCACAGCCCTTCGTGCAGTCAAATGTCCAGATCAAGGAGACATCCAAGTGAACTGGGATGATGGTAGCGGACTGAGCATGACAGTCAAGCCTGGGCAGACAGCTTTCTTCAGCACCATTCAGCTTTACGACTTGTTGAGTGACGAGGAGAAGATGCTGGCTGATAACAGTTGGGTTGAGTATGCGCCGTTTCCATATATGTGGATTGAGAAGTGCAAAGGCAGGCCGAATGGTCTCGGGTTAGAGAATGAGGGGCTGGAACACAAGATCGAAGAGATGCCGGAATGGGATCCGGCAAAGATAAAAACGGTAAGCACTTCTTGAAAGCCCGGCAGCATCCATCCTGACTGAATCCTTCCAGTATCCAATGGTCTGGGTCAATCCACTCGGCAAGAAAGCCCTCCAGGTTCACGGCATTGCCGTTCGAAAGATGTTCTTGAAGCCCACACCCACAAGCGAGGTGGAAGTGGTTGAGGATATCACGAGAATCAGACAATTGCTTCTCAGCTGGCAAGACCGAATCCTGCGGCCAGAATACATCATGATGACTCCAGTTGAGAATGGTGATGTCCAGATGTGGGACAACTGGAGCGTGTTTCACAGTGCAGTAGACTATCCAGAAAAATATGGTACAAGAAGTAAGTATCCTGGCCTTCCATTTTGAATATGGTTTTGCTGATCCCGTCATAGCTATGCATCAGGCCAATTTGGGAGCCTCGGATAGTCCAGTGTAAGTGGTACCTGAATTCCCTGAATTCTCACCTCACAAATTTCTTTTTGACGTAGTGCTGACCATTCTCTCTTCTAGCGGACCTGTTCCAATTCCTGTCTCTGTAACTTCTTGAATGCTGGCCCATCAACTCCTTGTATAGTTCTTAATACATGCAGCTCTTGTTGTATCTCCTGATCCATAAATTCTTCCCCTGTCAGCATTACATATCATGTGAACCGTCGTCTCAATCTGTGAGCTTCCGGAAGATCTTGTAAGCTTTCACACTGCCAAGTTGTTGCCCTTTCTGCCCCACTTTGGAATGCTTCTCCGCGCCCCTCGATTCTGGCTTCTGTATCTCTGCGATCCAGACCTGGCGTAATTTCCCCATCCTCGTCCTCATCTAGGTCCAGTTGCATGAGTCGGTCACGGGGCTCCGGCGGCTCTCTTTGCTGGGAGATTGTCTGGTGGGAACCGGCTGAGGCCCCGTCTTCGAGTCGTTCTTGTGCCTGGTCACTGTTGTTGCTTATTTTCAAGTCCTGTAACTGAACGACTACTTGTTCGCTTGTCCTCAATTTCCTCTCATGCTCTGCAGCATCTTCAGTATACGGAAACCCTGTGGGTGATGAACGTACTTACTGACAGTTTCCGCAATGGTTTCAAAGAAGAATGGAGCCCATAGTAAAACTGCTGTGGTTTGACCATATCCCCAATTATTTTCTTTGACCTCCCCGCTGACATCCACCAATAGCATAATACAACCCGCCAGAAGATAAGAAAGGAATAACAGAACAAATGTGCTCAGTCCCAATTTGATCTTCTTCCAATGGATTCGGCGCATAGCAGACTCAGGCAGCCGTTTCCAGCTTTTTGGTATCAGATACATGGCCAACCATAAGCCGGGGAGGCTAATGAGTAACGCAGTCAAGCCAACAGAGCTTCCGCTCATATGAAAATAACCATTGGATCCATAGAAAGGGCCAGTATCTTCGCCTCGGGTACGGCATGCTCTCGCCAATCGGGAATAATACTCTCTGTCATCCCTTTTCATGGTTGGAACCTTAATTTCGAGAATGAGACAAGTCAGACCTTGGATTATAATGATGACCACCGAATACAACAGCCAATCGAACGGAACTCTGAATTCCTTCAGGCGCCATTCTAGAACTAGTCCGCAAAGAACGAGACCGTTGCCAGCTGAAATCTCAAGAGGGGACGGAGAATGACCGATTCCGAAATGGAAGGACTTTGAGCATAGCGCACCACTGCTGCAATGTAGAGCGATGAGGAGTAGAACAGACTGGTCTGGACGACAGACAGGAGTAGTTTTTCCAGGAGAGACACTCGATGCAAGACCGGCTGAAACGACCTCTTCTTGGCAACTCGAATGATTAGCGGTAGAAGCGGTCCAAACAGAATGGACAATGCAACTTGGAGATAGTAGGATATCATGACCTGAAGATATCATCTGGATCAGCTCAAGGCTACCGATTTACAAATTATCGGATACAGAAGACGTACCCCGGGACCTGCCATGTCCTACCAGTAATTAGTCAATGATCTCTTGGTTCACAAATCGAGCATAGAGCGTACAGGATTTCCTGACCCTAAAACAACGTTACAAACACTGCGACATGTCGTAACAAGTATAGTAACTTTTAGATTATCGTCTCTGATGAAGTCGATGATAGCATCAGCTCTGGTCGTGTTACAAGCCAGCGACGATTTGGCTGCAAATGTCTGGTTGGCCATGGCGGTTGAGGCTGGAGCATGACTTGCCACCCACAAAAGCAATGTTTAATGTATCACGACTTTGTAAAAAGAATAGGGTTTAATCGAATCTTCGAAAGGGCAAATATGTCGCTTGGTACAGGAGAATCATTTTGGAAGTCGTTGCTGAAGTCAGAAGGGCTGTTGACTTGTATGAGTGAAGTCGGTCAAGGCTGTGTCGTATAAGTGTAAACGACCTTGATCGACGATTCAGCTCCAGGCAACGAGTTGGCTATTCTTAGCCATGGTACGCCCAACGATCAGCGCTGCATGCTTCCTCTTTGAAGCTGGTGTTGTACTGCAGTTGTGATTCGACTAAGCTGATGTCACATGATCAATTCAAGACCTTTTGAACCACAACAGAGCATATCAGCAGTCGCTGTGGGCAAGTTCTACGGAGAAAACTTGGTAGATAAGATACCGCCAAGAAAGATTCAGATCTCGACGGCACCATGAATTCTGATTTGAGCGACAACATCATGACTGGGTTTAAGAACATCGTACACACATTCACCCTCTCCTCGATTCGAGCTAGGGTAGACAAGAGAACGGAGAAGTCGATGACTACACTCTGATATGTTGCTTTTAGTAGTTTGCTTCACATGAGACCTCTAGAAGAAGACATTTTCATAGCCATCGATATGTAAACAGCAGAAACTAGTCATCTACATTCGGCCAAAATCAGACCAAGGGGAGTGGCCAGTCTCTGAAGCTTTTTGAAGCTATGAGCTCATCGAAGCAGTTCAGATGCCGAAAGTTTAAGGCTGCGATATTTGGTAGTGACTATTGGTAATCCGTTGGTTGACTGTCGTCAAATTTTTCAATTTGTTGGTGGCTTTCGAGCTTCGCCAGGATCCGTTCGCATGTGTTAATCTGTCATTGAGAAACCTTGACACATCTACCGTAATTGAAGCGTTGCGTACGATGCATACGAAACTGATGTGGGTTTGATCTCATGGTATTACAGCTCTACTGGATAGCATTACTAAGACTGTGACGAGCGCCTCGACAAATTCACGACAAATTCACGACAAATTGTTTATTCTGGCTTGGCATAAGTGAGCTTCGCCAAGACAAAAGCTTGCTTACAAATTCCGACACCAAGTCAGGGAACAACTACCACGAAGATGCGCCGAATATCCTTATTTTATTACTAGCCAATCATACTGGCTAGGAGGCACTTTCTCTCGGTCGAGTTGAATCAAGCGAAATGAGAGAAGGGCAAGTTAGCCAAGCATGGCTCATTTCGTGAAGGAGGTGCAGCTCCATCCCGTCGGACGATTGTTTGTAGTACTAACTAGACAACATACAGAGGGCGAATTTTTCTGCTTCCTCACCGATGGTAGGATTGAAAATCATCATGGCCTGACAAAGCGGAACGCAATGAACTCGACGGTCATCTTCGTCACGGACTACCGTAGCCATAGACATTTCATACTTTGAATGAAAGCTTGTGGCTACAAATACCAGCAAACCCGCACACCTTCAGAATCTCAATCACGCACAGCTCAACAACATACAGTCTCATATCATACTGTTTCTCCCAAACACTGCCCATTTCAACAGTAATTTCATCACAATGACCTCTTCAAGCACTCCAGTTGCCCTGGTAGCCGGCACTCACATTTGGGAGCCCACACCGGAAAATCTTGTGTTCCAAGATGAGTTGCTCAAAATAATCCGCAAGCACGGCATCACCAGACTTGACACTGCTCGTGCATACGTATGTTGCCCTCCCTTGCGATGTCCCGAAAGCTACGTGCAAAATTTCCTTGCTAATGCTGTGCGCAAATCCAGCTGGATGGCCGTTCCGAAGAGTCCATCGGCCTGAAGGGTTTAGCGAAGGAGTTCCTCATCACGACCAAAGCCCCAACCGCGACCCCAGGTAATGGTACCTACGAGAATATCATCAAGGAGGCCAGACTGAGCTTTGATGCGTTGAAGGTGGACCGGGTAAGAGATACTCCTGGTCATCTCATGCAACGGAACCGTCGTGTTATGGACTGTGCTGACTCTCAGCTAGGTTCGAGTATATCTCCTCCATGCTCCAGATGACACCGTACCTTTTAAAGAAACCTACAGGGCTGTCCAAGAGCTTTATCTGGAAGGAAAATTCGAGAAAGTGAGTTTTCTTAGTCTGGTCATTAGACGACAAACAGCCAGCGTACTGACCACCAATTATAGTTCGGCCTCTCCAACTTTAGCGCGTCCCAGGTCCGCGAATGGTACGCGTACGGAAAGGAACATGGCTTCGTGTTACCTACTGTATACCAGAGCATGTACTCAGCCGCCGCGCGTATCCAAGAGTTCGAACTCTTCCCCACACTCCGCGAGCTCGGCCTCTCCATTCAAGCATACTCTCCTCTAGCAATGGGCTTCCTCGCCAAGAAGGCCGAAGATTTCGAGCCGGGTACCAACAAGCTCACTGGCGGGCGGTGGGATCGAACAACCCCATTCGGTATGATCCAAGGCATCATGTTCAACAAGCCATCCATGATCAATCTGCTCGCGGAGTGGAATGAGATAGCTGCTGGGGCTGGCCTCTCGAAGGCGGGTATGGCATACAGATGGGCGATGTATCATTCGGCGCTCAAGGGCGAGCTTGGCGACGAAATGATCATAGGTGCGAGTACTTCGACACAGTTCGAGGAGACTATCAGGGAGATTGAAAAAGGACCGTTAGATGCCGAGGTCGTGACTAGGATTGATGCGCTGTGGGAACCTGTTAAGGCTGATGCCGAGACGAGTGGGCTTAGGGCAGTTGGGGTGTTGATGTCTGGAGGTGCCAAGTAGCAATAGGCTTTTCCTTTTTCGAAGCCCCGAGTAACAAGGAGCTACAGAGAAGTTTTGATAAGTTATATCAGATACACGTATACAAGTTCAATCTTTCACGATTGATACCCTCATTGCATGCTCGATAGCTTCTTTCCTGATTCCTGGTCCAGATCCTATACAAGAGGCAGCAACTACAAGAAATCTCATCAGCCTGTCGAGGTGCAAAGTGATATTGATAAGACTTTCGGAAGCGCCTGTTGGATTGACTGGCGTGTATTGAGCTCTACCGCTCTGCGCCTCCTGGTAGGGAAATGACCTCGATGTCATGAGACGCCTTCGATGTGTAGAAACCAGCGGATCATACTGTCCAGCGATCATTTGCGCTGGATATTTCTCAAGCTGTGTCGCCCCTCCGCTGTATATCATGGCGTCATTACTTTGCCCCTCATCAATGAACAGTTGTGAAATCGTATTCATGGACCTCTGTATCTCCTCCGCGAACATGGCATTCGCATCGTGACTGCAGATATCTCTAAGTATGCCTTCCGGAACAGCAATATGGAGCACCTCGCCAATTCCACCAGCGCCTAGAAAGATTCCCCTATCTTCCAGGAATTCCTGCACGTCGACCGGCTCCAACCACTCTCCTTGGAAATCCCTTAGATTCGTGACAACCCTCGTCCTCGTCCGCCCATAGACTAACTGCTGTGGTTCCGACTTCCCCAATCGTGGTACTACAAGTCCTTCATTGCCTTCGATCGAGCGGTACATCAATGGAGATCCGAATACAGCGGCCTGTGCTGGGTCTTCGTGCAAATTTTCGAAATTTCTCGCTCGGGCTCGTATACATTGCTCTCGGAATTGCTCAATGGTCAACCATGTGAGATGTATAGATAGTGCTGGATGGAGATCTTCGGCTGTTGTGTATGGGGAGGTAAGAAGCTGCATGCCTTGCTCTAAACAGAGCTGGAGCAGCAATGATGTGAACCATGTTCCTTGTTGCCTTCCCATGGTACGCGCAGCCAGATGCTGCTGATCTTCGGCTGTCCTTGGAGATGATACCATGTGCAGCATGGGATCCGGTGCATCTATGCTTGAAAAGTCGTGGTCGTTGTAAAATGCTGCTCCGGCATTCAGAACTAGCGCGGAATCGCTCAGCAACACTTCATTTCCGACAAGGCCTTTCTCACTATTGGTCGCTGCGACAGTACTCTCACTGTGTACCGGCTCCCTCAATCCTTCGCCATCATGGCTCGATTGAACTTCGCGAAGAGGCTCTTCTGAGTGCGTCTCTCGAACAGCTTTTGCGATCTCCAGCGCAGTTCTACTGATCTCCAGCGCCAGTCTTGGCGGAAGGTCTTCGTCTGCGCCGATTCGATCCTGGAATCTTGTAAAGGAGCTTGTCGTTTGTTCTAGAGCCTGCTCAAGTCTCGCTACTCTCACTTTCAAATCATCTACTTTCGTGTCCCTTCGATTCCGATATGCTCTCTGCGCAAGCCTGACTCGCTCTTTCCGGTGCTGGTCCAACATTAGCTAAGGCCAGGTTCTCCATGATGAATCAGGATGCTGGTTACCGCGACCGCATCACCTGGTGACCCAAAGGTTGACTCCAATCGTGGTCGTCCGCGTTTTCGTGGTTGTTTAACGTGATCCTCCAAACCCGCTTGGACCAGATCAACTGCCGTAGTCAATGAAGTCATCGAGAGTGTTCGGTGATTTCCTAGATATCTGGGGAGCTTCCAGAGAGGTAGTCCAGCTTCTGTTCTTGTGCATGCGTGGTAGATTGTTCATCTATCTCATTGAGGAGTGCTGTGATGAGGGCACAAAGTGCGAAGACGTGCTGAGAACATTCGGGACTGGTGGGGAGGAAAGGTAGCTGACAAATTCCTTGCTTGGCCGCTTAGTGCCTCATCAGGGCATAAGCGGAAGATGAAGACGAAGACTCATGACATATCTGCACCGTTTGAGTATCTCCAAATAGTGGCTTGCAGGAGATTATCGCCGGCTCATGACTTCCCTAAAATTGGAATCTGAAAATGCCTGAAGTGAAACCACATGTATCACGTGATATTGCTAGGAACTTGAACTTTCTCTCTTGATCTGAAAACTAGTGTCTTTTGGGATACGATGTACATTAGGAGTACATTCACTAGGCATTGGGTTCAAATCAAGAATATCAGGATGAAACTCGTCGAAAATAATTCTCAGTGTTGTGCTCGTCTGATATGACCATGAGAACTTGGTTTAAATACGGTATAGATTTTCGCGTAACCGATGCCAACCGAATAGCGCCCAGTTACCAGCTCGCAAGAGACCCCTGGGTTTCAATTCAGAACCGTGATAAGACCCTACGACTGTTATATCATCATGCTCTTAGACTCAATGGTTCTAGTTTCAGTTTAGCCGAATGTAAACAAAACATCACGATGCTTGGGGAACCTCACCCCAGAGTCAATATATCTCTTATTTGAACAATCTCTTGATGATAGAAGCAAACTTCAATCCAATGGTCAAGAGCGCTCCAAGCGAATATGCATTTTCAGTTAGGCCTGGGGGATATACAAGGAAGCGGGGATGCACAAAGTGGGATGACTAGGTATGATCTCGACGATCCACACCCCAAGATTCGTCCCTGGGTAGAGAACATTGACCAGAGCTCTTCAAAAGGACAGTAACAGATATTAAAGGTTGATGTCATGTCAGGTTGAGCTGTATCTAATAACCTTTCACAAGTTTTGATTAGGCTTTGCCAAATTTGTTATCATAGAATCGCCCATCGAAAAGAAGGTCTCTTGGTATTTCCTTGTCAGTACTTGTAGGCGTCAGGAAATGAATCCTGTCGAATTCAATTACAGCTCCTAGTTTGCTCTGTTAACTTAAGTACTTGATGTTGCCTCTCCAGAAATTCTGCCATCTTCCTCCAAAAATATCAAGCACACTTGCTGATTGACGAATCGCAAGAACCGATGTCCATTCTAAGTTGGATTTGCCGAACGACTGAAACTGTTTAATTTTAGAAAAGCACTACCGTTCGGTAGAAATTTGAAGGCATCTATCACAAACTGTGTTCCGTAGGTGACCTAAGCCAAAGACATATCACACCAAATTTGCACCCCAACCCCCGCCCCCTCCCCAAAACTATACTTATGACGACATGGTGAATAAGCATACCCGGAATATCTCAGTTGGTGTGAAAAGAGACTCTCAATTAGACATACAAGATCAAAGAGCTATATTCATAAGTCGAGCAGCGAGCAGTGCTTTGGTGAGGATGGTAAAACAAGACTTTCAGTCTCGCTTAGCATACTTTTCCCGACTCCGCCTGGCCGTCATCGCGGCATCGGTGTTCAAGAGAAAAAAAGTACCGTATAGATCATTCAATAATAACGAGAGTTCAGATCAGAGAAAGATAATATACGAGAAAAGCGGAATCCTGTGACTGCCGAACCTCCCGGAAAGCCAATTGTTGCCTGCAACTCATTTGCTGGTCGAACCTACAGAAGACTCCGATCCTACCGATATATGGCGAGTGAAAAATAGGCTCTCAGCTTCAACCAAAAATATAAACGCGATCATGTGCCAGTGTGAATACTTGAGATGAGTCTCACAAGGAACCCAGGTTCAACCAAATCCATCAATCTCTGAATCACGAAATCATCTTGTTACATTGCGAAGTACCTACGAGGCTACTAAGAATAATCATTTGACTGAATTTTACAACACATAAATGCCTCAATTGTTACGACACAGATAAAGAAGACAAGAAAACTTGCGAACTCAAAACTCGGTGTCCAAACAATAACGACGAAACTAAAGTTTAGAGCTTCGAAGAGGGTTTACCCCGCCCCTTGATCTCCAAGAATGATCCTCGAACCTCGAAGACAGTTCATCCGAAGTCTCCGATCTAGTGTGAACGAATGACGACTTTCCATCCTTACTTCTTACTGCAAGCTGGCGCCAAGCGGTCGTTCACCATAACATAATTTATGTATAAAGAGGCTGATTTGCTCCATCTTTCTACAAAATCTTCAATCTATACACTTTTCCCATTTCGAAGGCCACCAATATCTTTCCCAGTGCAAAAATGAAGCTCACTACATGCGTTGTTATTCTATCTGCTACGGCTCCCGGGGTTCTCTCCAGGCTCACAGAAATGGATCCCGAATTCGTTCCGACCTTGGACGATTCGATCCTAGACCTGCCGTGTGTAGCTAAATTCACCGACCGAAATATCCCGACATTGGTCTTGGATGAACTCGAAAAACGCCAAACCGAGCCAGATCCAGACCGTAATGTTACTCTTCAAGACGGTCTTATCTTTGTCCTGCAATGTGTCGATGCTGGCTTCAGAGAGCCTTGCATCACGTTCGGAGCCCCTCCTGGAGCTTGTGGTAAGTCCATTTCATGATCCAAATACTTGAAAAATCAATGCTAATCTGCCATCTTCCAGTCTCTTACTTCGACTTTCAATCGGGAAATGACACTTCCATATCTCATACCTACAACGACGCTGTTAGCTCGATCTCCACGAACACGGGCGGCAATTGTCAATTCTACAAGTCAGTGCCCTTTTTCGATGGCCCCAACACTCCACTCGTGAATCCAAAAATGGTTTCAGTGTTTCAAGTGAAGTACTGACCACCTCCAGGTACTTGGGGTGCAACAACAAGGGAGATGACAGGGGTCTCACTGCTGATTACAACTACAATCTTGCCGTCGCCCCTGAAGGAGACGACCGCGTCCCTGAATACGAAAATCAGATCACGTCTTGGAGATGCTGAATCATGGAGGAACTTCACTGACACTCTGCTTCGAAGGTACCTTGAGTGCAACAACAAGGGAGACGACCGCGGGGTAACATTGTCGTACGAATACAATCTGGCGGTTGCTTCTGAGGGATACAGCGGTGACTACGAGAATCAGATTACATCTTGGAGATGCTAGCTCTAGGTTTGGATGTCTTAATTTAAGTTGGACAGTAAGACAATAATATGATCATGTTTTAGGTGTAGGCATCAATTGCCGTTACCGCTGGACGTAAGGCCCGATGATACTGAGGCTTGTACTTCTACGATGATCAAGGATTCACATGTATCTTGTTCACTTGATTAATGCGTGAAAACTAGATGTGGTCCCAGAAATTGTCCACATGCATTCCTTTTGAGATGACCGGTACTGGTAAGTGGCAAAAGTGTCTAGATACTGAAGGATAACACAAGGTGAGATGGAATCAAATCCTGAAACGAATGACAGAGACAAACATGTGAAGTACATGACCAAAGCCACAAAGGGGTAATCTTGGGGTTGAAATAGAAGAATCAAAGGCAAAGAAGGTGAAAGAACCAAGCTCCCAGCTTTCTGTGAATCTGGCATCCATGGATATCTGGTATTTTGTGAACCTTGTTGCGGACCAAACTGCGAATGTCAACCCAAAATTTCTATTGCGTATTTGGGTCGAATCCAATCTGAATGCCTGATCCTTTAGAACCGATTTGTAAAGTCGCCCCCTGAGTCTCATCATCCTCCTCGACGCACAAGTTCTGGCTCACCAACGACAGTCCTTTGTTGCACATAGTGTCTGTAAGCTTTGGAGGCTGGGACCCAAAGGACTTCCATCGAAAGTTGATTACTGCAAGAACACCGTCGTTGTTGGCGACGTTGGCAACTTGATAAACCTTCCAGGCAGAGTTGATAAATGTTGCTCCTGGTATCTCGCTCAAGAAAGCACTGCATGCATCGGCGATGTACGCGCTGACCTTGCTGCCTTCGATACTGATTCCACTGCCGATGCACGCCACCTGAGTGGCAATATCTGAGATTTGTCCAACTGACTCAAATGGTTCCCATCGACGGCTTGTCGTCTCAACAGGAGTCCAGTACCCGCCAGATGCTGAATTATCCTCATCATCCTCGGGAAGCTGGACATAACGGCCATTTTCGAAGTCCTTCCATAACAGATTGTTGTTGCTGTCTAGGTATTGAACCACACTACTAACATCTCCTGGGCCCAGAGAAAGGCTGGGACTTGGGACTGCCAACGCGCCTGCCATGAGCGTGACAAATGGTGTTATTCTCGGCCCTACAGAATACACAAAGATAATTAGTTGAGCTCTTGAGCTATAACTTAGTAATATGCTGAGCGGGAACGTACACATCATGATAATGGTGTATATATCTGGATTGGAAAGCTCTTCACCTCCAAGCCAAGAGATTGGAGTGAATTGAAGTAAGAATATTTTATCAAGAGATCTGTATGACATAAAGCTGACTTGAGTGGAAGGGGTCGAATCTTGTTGAGCAATGTTGATGGAAGTCAAGAAGGGTGTGGTAGGTCTTATATGTCCTTCTGCCACTTCACTCCCGGATCCCAACAACCCAAGAATAGAGCAATTTGTGTAAGATCATTACTTGACACCACTGAAACTAGCCAAACACAGGGTTGATAACTTGCGAAGCTATTTCTGTCACAGCAGTTCTCAATGAATGTTGCAGTAGTCGTGTTATGCGCTCATCCTGCACGAGTTATCATGTTTTATGACATATTACCAATCTCGTGCCAGGTTATCCAGGGCTTGGAGTACCCTCAACTATCAGTCTGATAGGAAATAGATTCGCTACGGATCGATCCTTTTGTTATAAATGTGCTCCTTGAATTCGACTCCGCCTGCTGGAAACGGGAACAGGTTTGTTCCCGCTTGGTCACTGACGCCAACTCTGATCACAAGGCAGCCTACCTTCCACGAAAAGGGGTTGTTTATTCCAACAACGCCGATTAGGGATTGAAAATATATGGCGACGACTGTTGAAGTCATTAGACCAACAAATGGTGGCGATTTAACACGTCATGCCTACCAAACTCGAGCTGCTGAGAGTCAGAATCAGATCAACGTTTTGGTGGAAACAGAAGGTTTCATATATGTCACCTAACGATCTAATGCAACTACAGTTTTACAACTCAAGAGTCAATCAACTCCGGCTAATATCGGTCTCAACCAACGTGAGGGTGTTACATCACATGCGCCTCCCGGGACGAAGGATTGTTCGTTCGAAATAGATTCAGCTTGTTGGGTGTTACTTTAATCTAGCATTCCCAATGTTTCATTTCACCCGTACAACTCAAGGCAACTTGAACACGGTGTCAGTTGGTGAAAGCTTTTCTTCAAATAATATACTCTATTCAGCTTCCCACCTAGGAATATCACCTCTATGTTGTTTCCATCCTCAAGAAAGAGCAACGCCTTGAATGCCTACTATGTTTACACCAGTTCTCAACCTCAGTGGGAGCCTTCCAAACACTTCTACCTCAATCACTCACTTGGGTAGCTCTGAAGAACAATGGCCAGATAGCCATCCTACGCATATCAAGGAACACAGCACTGAATTACCCAAAAGTCCACGCAATTATTTAGGCCATTCGATATGGAAGAAAAACAATCTTCGACTGTCGATGCTATGGTTGACAGCAGCGATTGGGGTTGCCCTTTGCATGTTCCTACTGTATGTCGAATTTTGCAGCTTTAGTTCAAGAATTCATCCTGACTCACATCAGACTTTGGTTGTTGACTGCGATTATCCTCGTCCACCGTCTTTTCCCACCCCCGTTGCGTAATGGCGTCGAAAGTATTTTAGCGAACTGGGGACAGTCAAATACAACTCTATGGAAGGATGGCTTTACTCGAGATGTTCAACCTTTTCAATGCCATTCACACAACGACTATTGGAGACGGGTCCCTCTTTACGATGCTCTATCAGCAGGATGCACAAGCGTCGAGGCCGATATTTGGCTTCGGGACAATGACTTGCTCATAGGCCATAAAGCTCATCAGCTGAAAAGTACTAGAAGCCTTCGAAAACTGTATCTAGATCCTCTCAGCAGTATTCTCAACCACCAAAATGTCAACCTGTCGCTTGCAGAGGGTGCTCGGCCTGTGGGCGTCTTTGACGTGAAACCAGATACATCCTTGGTCCTCCTTTTGGACCTCAAAACGACTGGGGAAAAAACATGGCAGCTTGTGTTACAGCAGTTGGAGCCTCTTCATCTAAAAGGGTGGCTGACGGTCTTCAATGGGACCGCCGTCATTCCGGGGCCAATTACGGTCGTTGGCACAGGCAAAGCTCCAGTCGATTACTTTATGTCGTCTACTTCTTTCCACAGGTACACTTTCTTCGATGCTCCTCTTACGCAACTGGATACACAATACACCAGACACAATTCTTATTTCGCCAGCGCCTCCCTCAAAGATGCGATCGGAAACGTTCGTTGGGGAGTAATAGACTCGGAGCAAGAAAAGACCATCAAGAGCCAGATTGAGGCTGCATCTTTGAGAGGGCTTGTATCACGATACTGGGATCTGCCAAGTTGGCCAGTGAGTACCAGAACCCGCATTTGGAAGCAGTTGGTATCTCTTGGAGCTGGCATTTTGAATGTAGACGACATTGGGTTTGCTACAAGGCGGAATTGGGATTGGTGTATTATTCTTGGGATCAATTTGTGCTCCTGAACATTCAACAATCACGGGATGAAGCTTGAATATCGACTCCAGGTGAGGCAGGAGGGGATTCAAGCAGGCCTTAGGACACCGAAATATATTTGCATCTGAATTCACGTTCAAACAAGATTGAAGAAGTGATTGTAGCTTGTGTTCAATTTCCTCCGTCCCCCCCCCCCACCTTGGCACTCGCCGCGGTAGTCTATTTGTATCCAATGAAAGCTCTCGAATAAGTGCTGTCAGGACATGTTGACCTTAATCTGAGGGTTGCCCACACCAAAAGTTAGGGAAAGCATTCAACATTCCTTGATACTATAATTGTATATTCTTGTCAACTGGTAGTGACCAGATGAATGGGAACTGTTGCTGCTTCAACCGTGGCTGAGCAGCACACGTCAAGTCATTCTTCATGTTGGCACGTTCGTTAATATCTGAATCAACTCTGACAGGTGATACTTCGAATCAAGGGCAACTTGAAGGAGCAATAAGGTTCAAGTACAACACTTAGTTCAAACACATCACAGTGCCGCGCGTTCTTTGTAGGATTGTTGGTTTATCGTTGCAGTATTTCATAGATTTCCCAACGTTTTCTTCTTCTTCTGGATATCGAACAATAACCATCCAGTCAGGCATATCTGTTCTTTTGCCGAACTCATTTGTCTCCTAACGTCACATTCCTTGTTTTGGGGCTATGTACTTTTTTCAACCTTTCTGCATTGGTATATATCAAGGCTTGGTCTAGTAGGATTTGTACTTCTCAAGGCGGCGCCAACACTTGAAGAACCTGAAACCCACAAGTGCATCTACGGATGAAGAGGATGCTATATTTCAAAAGCATCTAGAGCTTCTGCGATGGTGGGATTGCCAGTGATACGGTGCGCTTTTGCTTCTTATATATAAGTCGTCACTGTTCGCTCAGCGTCGTTTGCAAAACCAGTCATTGACTCTGACTTTTCGTTAATCTATATTCCTTCAAAATCAGTTCTTTACTTAGAAGCCTCGTGCCAGCCAACCACTCTTCAATCCTCCGACAAGATGAAGTCTGTCAACCTCATCGTTCTCATCTGCTTCGTGCAAGCACTCCATCTTTGCGACTCTCGCTTCACCAATCAAGCATCCAGCACCGGGCTCTCTACACGTGCGCCCTCGTACACACCATTGTGGATCAAGTGCCAAACCCGAGGTCGCAAGGTATATGATATCTTGCAAGCTGCGATCGCGGATCCTGCCCGTACCACCACTGCCACAGATCGCCAGGACGGAGCCGGCCTTATGGCAGGTTATGATGTCGTCAACTCTCCTGAAGATAATTTCACTGTACCCCCTACCATGGTCGAAGAGTTTGCAGCAATTGGTTATTCTGCCTTCAACTACCGAAAGGTGCAGGTGAAGATCAAGAACTCACGCCAAGACCCAATGTACGATAACATGTTTAACGCCCGGGAAGGGGTAATCTTCGCATTGGATAATCAAGCCTGGAGAGGGGGAGAAGAACGACAACTGAAATGGTCCGAAGCAGCTTTCCAGAGTTACAGCGAGATGGCCAGAGATCAAGGAGTTCCTCTCAATCGCTTGGCACGGATCTACCGATACAACGTTGAGAACCGAGAATCTGTTCCTATTGTGAGAGAAGCGTATAATATCAGGGGATCGGATTTGAAAGGCGGATATTGGGAGAAATGGACCTATGCAGAGCGCCCGGAAGCTTTTCTTGCACTGCTGGGGACGGGCAATGGGGCAGGGGTGGCATACCTTCTTAGTGACCATGCCGCTGCTTTTGGGAAGATGAACGTGGTTGCAATATACACCAAGTACAAGAATGATTCGCTGCAGATATTCTTTACTGTCAACTGAGTTAAATTGTTCACATTCGATGTGGCTGGACTATTCGTTGAGAGTATGGACCTGGAAATTTCTTTTATTGCACCGCAAATACATCTTGGAAACCACATGCTCAAAGCAAATATGATGATATATGGCCTCCGATTCCTTTCACTTCTTTCGACAACCAAACATGTACATTTAAATAGAAAGTGAATCCTGCGCAGTATTGGCCAAGCCCTTTGAATTCAAAACTTTGTGCTGTGTCAGAACACGCAAACATGCAACGGGTCATTCGGTTTCAGTCTGCGTGCCTTCTGAGACTCGCTCTCAGATTGTCGATACATCTCAAGAAGGACATCAATGGCACTTTCCAGACTGAGACGAGTCACTGCGCCTCCATCAACCCCAAGTCCGGCTTGAATCTTCTCATCATTGACGTCAATAGGCCATTTTGCCAGACCCTCTGTATCTGAGGTACGCAGAAGTAACACCCCGTCATTTTCCCAGTCTTCTCTATCAACAACGATGACAGCGCTACGAAACGACAACCCAAGCTCAAAGTACTCATGCCATTCGGTAAATGGTTCAATCTCCTCAGCATCGATCTCATCCAAGATTTTTTGTCGCGACTCAACCTGCTCACACAGTTTCTTGTGTGCAGTCAAGATAGCATCTGGCTGTTTCGCGCTATCGTCGTCCCAACAGGCGATGAATTGAGCAAAAAATGTCCCGAACTCAATGTCGACCTCATTTGGCACAAACCACTTATTATATACAGCCCTCCAGAACCCACTCATGCCGATATGAATCTTAGGAATGCAATAAATTGCGCAAGCTTTGTTGCACGCTTGGTGGATTTCGGTGAGCGGAAGACGAGAATCGAAGGTGCTGCTTTTCATGACCAGAGGTTGATACCATTGCGACTCCTGGACACGACGATGACCAGACTCTTCCTCGGGCCGATAGATAGCTGCAAGAACAGGGCCGACCGATTGGTATCGTCCGCCCATTGCTGTGTGAGAGGTGGAAGCAGCTTCAGTAATGGAATGACTTTGTGTAAGTATGACACGTCACTTTCAACGACAGACAAAGCAATGTTTTGATCAGAAGAAGGGGCATGAGTCTGTTTAAGTGGCTGTAGCGGGCTTACAAGCCTTGCGTCCAGTCCTAAGTCGCACGCCTCGTCATAAAAACGAGGCTGACGAGGTGCAGAACCAACAGTCTGACATCGGAGTATCTCCATCAAGCTACGACGGGCAATTACTTATGCCGTAGAAGGGGTTTCCACCTCATCGCAGACTTAGATGGTGAAGGAAAACGAGTCGACTGATACATCGCAAGCATACTCTTTGTTATGGAGAAGCTTTGTCGTTTTTCCATGCCGTTGTGGGTGTAGGCTACTTTTGTCAGAGGGTTGTAGGGCGGCAAACGCTACTTTTCCGGCGCTTTGCACAGATGTTGGTCTGCACATTCTGATCCTCCACGCAGAGCATTTTAGCCATACCCGTGCATTAGTCCACAGATAACAGGAAATAGAACATAACAATTGTATTGTGTAGGGGTAACATTACCCTGCGCCCTTCTCAAACGCCATATAACCTGACGGAAATCTGCCCATATTACCACTGGTATGATAGCTTCGCTTCTAATTCGGGCATATTTTACAGACTTTAGAATACTAGGTTTGTAATTCCATTGTTCTTCTGTTTTTATCCAAGAACAACTTTGACTGCCAATATGAAATCATCGAGACCTCGAGAGGTACTGTAACGGTCTCGTGGCGGGGTGCGGGCCAACACCTCCCTCAACGAACAGTGGAATCGTACAATTTGCTTTTCTCGTGCCTGGGTCATTATACATCTTTTTCGTCTTTCCGGGGGATTTTTCTCTTTAAATTTAGGCAAAGACCTTGTACACCTGTACGGAACTCATAACCCCCTCTCCCGAACCACCGAAGAACAAATACGTCAATGTGCTGACACTGGTTGTCCCTAGCTCTCAAGTCGAAGAGTGAAATGACAAAACGCTGAAAGAAATTACTAATTCGGTATCAGTAACGGACGCCAAATAACCCAGGAAATGTTGATGGCAACAAGGTCAACCTCAGCAGTGAGGCGAGAAGCCTCCTAGCACGGCGACAATTCCATGCGTGGAAGCAGATCACTGACTGCTGAAAAAATATTGCCATATTCAGCGTTGTCAACTGGTACTTAATTCTTCATTCCATCCGATGAATAACCACTGACGAAGTTCGAGCTGTGCAGCAAGGTCTTTCAAGCACGGAAAGACAGAAGCGAGAAGTCTTCGATCGAGACACTGGTAGAAATTCCGTAGAATTCATGATCCCATTCAATCATCTCTCATACTCATAAATCATCCAAGCGGTTACACACAAGAAAGCTCAAAATTACCACCAAAAGATCCCACCAAGAAGCCAAAAACACATCTCTTCACCTAGATCGCCGTGTATCCACCGGCCGCTGCTCTTCACTTAATCACTCATACAGGCCCCCGATCCAGAACCCTCACATACGGACTCGGAAATAGACCCCTCTTTCCCATATACGTGCCATGAAACCAATCATCGTTCACATTCCTACACTCCCTAATCTCAGCTCCCTTCGGGAACATCAACTCGTCCTCCGCTCCAACAGCAGGGTACCAGCTCCACTCGGCCGCACAAACCATACCCACGCCTCCATCAGGCGGAAAACTCGCATCGAGCATCATATCAGGGTAGCTGCTGGGTGGGCTTTTCATCACATCCGTCGTCACGAGCTTGGCATGAGTATCGTCGTTCTTCGTGTGAATTCCATCGCCCCAGCTCCACTTCTGGAGATCGGTGGTCTGGGGTGCATTGGGTATGTCTTTCGGAATGAAGGTTTGTTCATTGAGACCACTTCCACCTACAAGTCCTTGAACGATGACACGCCGCTGACCGCCATGAATATCCTCGAAGCCGACGACCACCATGCGGTGACCTTGTAGACAGCGGCGCCAGCCATTGTGACCATTGTCTGCGCTGATACGCCGCGATGTGATGACGAGTTTGGAATAGCAAGTTGTGCAGATATCGTAGTCGCCTGGGAAAGTGCCAGGAACACGACTGACGCAAGAGAAACAGTGATAGCGAGACTGAGAAGGCTGGATGGGATATCGGCAGATATCGCACTTAGTAGAGAAAGTGAGAGGCTTGAAATTGCCCAGATCCATGACGCCAGGTCCCGTCAGGATTGAAGCAGATACAGGCGTCTGCTGGTCGTGTGTCGGCGACATTGGGGAGATGCTTGATTCGGCAGGTTTGTAGGTAAGCGGCAAGAGGGGATGCGTGCAGGATTTGCCTTGGTTGACACAAAGATTGCAGAAGCCCCAATCACCTTCATTGCAGATGCCACAGAGCCAGTAGCATTCGTTTGCCCATGCTAGACAATTTGCACAGAAGCTGCCGCTCTGAAGTCGCTTCTGCGGATCTTCGTTTGTGAGGGTTTTCCGACCCTCTGCTCCTCCTGGAGTCGATCTTGGTGGGATATATCGGCTTGCAATCAGCATGTGTGGTCTCTCAATCGTTTCTCCAGATTGGGACCTGAGTTGCCATTTGTCCCATGCCGTTTGACCGAACCCAAACCAGTGTAAACATCCAAGAGCTGAGCGGTAACAGGACATGCAGATGTTGTACTCTCCATTTCGACAGATACCACAATTATAATGTAACTCGTACTCGATGTGAGGCTTCGCACATCTTGCACATGTTAAAGAGGGCTCTGGATATAGCTGTGAACGAGTCCTCGAGCCTGTCGAAGAGGATGAATTTGGTCGAGAACCACTTTGTAAAGCATTGGCTTTATCTGAAAGGGACATTGTCTGGGATGGATCCCTTGGAGATAGTGGCGCTGGCATAAGACTCCTGTCTGGAGAAGCCACGAGTGCTGCTGAAGGATCTGAGGCAGGGACAAATATCTCAGTGGGAGGAGCGCGATTCCTTCTTTCGGCAGGCAAAGAATTTTCGAACCTGGGACTAGAACGCAGTCTTGGACTTGAGTTGGGTGTTGTTTGCGATGCTGGGACTGTTTGCCCGGGAACTGGCAGCTCAGCGACTTGTTGGACTGATGGATCTGTACTGCTCCTCGAAGCTCCAGATACAAGAGGCCGCGAAGCTGGTAAGTGGACAGACTGTGGCCTAGAACTCAAATCCGATTGCGACCTGGCTGCTGGTCTGACCTCTGGGTCAGCAACTGGAATTGGGGCAGTGGTGGATCTTCGACTGCTGCTGCTTCCAGTCCGCCGCCGTCTGTGTCTTCCCTCATCGCTAGATTGGACCTCTAGATGTGCTGCTTGCACAGCACTCATTGATTGAGGTGGCCGACTTGTTTGTTCGGCACTGACCGCACTGGCTGATCTGGAGTGAGGTCTTCGTCTTGTTGAGGTACTTCTTGGTCCATCATCTCCAGAAGTTTCTCGAGAATCAGGAGCGGACCTGGTTTCTGGTCTCTGGCTTCTCGAACTTGTGCCGCTCCTCCTTGCTGCATCCTGTCTCGTCCTTTCGCTCTGTCTCCTCCTGAAAGCCTCAGCTATCCTCTCACTGATCTGATCCTCCTGGCTGACGTCGATGTTCTCCAAATCTATGCCGTCCAATAACCCTTCCTCTCGAATCTGGCGCAAGATCTCCTCTTCCATTTCTCGAGAATCTACGTCAGACGAACTGATCAGTGACCGTAAAGAAGACTGATGCTCAATCTGCCGCGCGGCAGTAGTCCTCCGTTCATTGCTCCGTCGTCTCCTCTGCTCTTCTGTAGATTCTGACCCAGCCTGTAATGTCTCTGCCCGTCTGCGCTCCGCCTCAGCCTCTCTCCTCCGCCGGCGCTCTCTTTCCCTCTCCCTGTCCTCCGCTGTCCTCCCATCTCTACTTGTATCTCTGCTCGAAGGCGCCCTGGGCCTGCGCGCATCCTCCCTCCTCCTACGTTCCCTCCTGGCAGCCTCGCTCTCCACACCCACCTCCACCAGACTCAGGTCCCGAACCTCGTTCATCAGTCTCCGATCTGCATCCTCAATCCTCCTCTCCCTCAACGACATCTCCCTAGCCTCGACCTTCGGCAGCACATTATCACCAGGCGTATACTTGACTCTCAAGCCCTCCTTCTCCTCAGGTGTCCTCCCCTTCTCCGGATTCGCAGCTAGGAACATCTCGAGGAGTGTAGTAACCGTAGCATTGTGCCGCGTATCTCGCACCGGCGCACGGCATGATGGGCATGTATATGGGCTCGTTCCTGGTGGGAGGGAGTTGGGCGCATTGCGCGAGGAGGTGAGCTGGAATTGGAACCACTCTTTCAAGCAGGAGCCGCAAAAGGTATGAAGGCAGTCGAGGAGCGTGAGCGGCTGGTAGAGCACTTCTGCGCAGATCTGTATATATCCCCCAAGGTTAGCATATTGAAAACAGCAATCATAATATGATAGCACGAGACCAGGCCCTGGGGTGGTGCAGAGAGCATCCCCGTCGCTGGAAGGATCGCTGGTGTCTCGGTCGGCTGGCGCATAAATGATAGAGTATTGGGGGCTAGTAACTTACAGAACAGGTCAACTCTTGCTCCAGGTCAAGCCCACGATTCTCCGACTCCATGGCTGCCAGCGTGCTGCCTGTTCAGAGCCTCGCGACGGTAGACGTGAAGTTATTCAGGGTGTGGGGTTGAAGGAGTCAGTGCATTTCATGGTCGCGTAGGGAAGATGCTGTGTGTGGCGTTGACCACGATGCCCTGCAGGAAACGCTGTATAGATCTGCAGGCTGACCAGGGAAAGAATCTTCAGGAAGCCAACTCGGGGCGGCGCATGAAAAAATTATCTGTACTCTCGAGCGGATTATTTCAGTTTCCTACGACTTCCAAATCAAGATTTGGTGGCATGGCAAAGCTAGGCAATTTTTGCCAAGTCGAGTCTTGGACGACAACAGATGACATACATGAAGCTAAGTTCAGCTCCTCGTATTGCTGAGAAGGGCTACTTTATAGATCTCTAAGGGTTTGTTTGAATTATTGCATGGTTACTCTCTGGACTTCTGCTTTCTTTGATTATTATCCGGATTTCTATTTCCAAGATCAGAGAGATGTCAAGATATCTTTCACTTCTCCTCTATGAACAAGTACCAAAGCCTTTTTGACATCCAGTACCACAATGATCGACTGTAGTCCCGCACCAATTGTACTGCGAGCAGCAGTTTCCGTACATGCTCCCTTGACAAGTATACTTCTTAGTGCCTCCACATGTCCCATCGGCGCTCTTCACCAAAGCAGAAGCACTTGGCGAAGCGCTCTTGGTCGACGAACTGCTGATCTTTGACGAAGTCGTGCTCGTTTTCATCGATGAGGTGCTTTTGGAAGATGTTGTAGCCTTCAATGAAGATGAGAGTGGTTTCGTGGAAGTTGTGGATGGTTTTGTTGATGTCGAGACTTTAGACGAGGTCGACACTGGCTTGGTGGATGTAGAGGGCTTGAGTGCACTTGAAGACCCACTTGAAGAACACGTCCCTGAGCCTGGCTTACAGCCTGTTCCGCAATAGTCTGCGGTACTCCCACAATATCCGTACTGGCTGCAACAATTACCAAACACAGAGCCTAGACATGTGATAGCTGTTCCACACGATCCATCTGTACTAACAGCTTGAGAGCCAGTTGAGGTGGTCGTAGGCTTGGATGACGTTGATGATGTCTTGATTGACGACGTTATGGTGGGCTTGACTGTTGAGGTAGGTGGTTTGGTGTTACTTGTTGATGAAGTCTTTACCGATGACTTCGAGGATGAACTTGAGCTTCCGCAGGTTCCCCCAACTAGTTGGCAACCAGTCCCACAGTACACATCAGTTGAGCCACAGTATCCGTATTGGCTACAGCAATTTCCAAAAGTCGATCCTAGACAAGTAATACTGGCTGAGCATGATCCGTCAGTGCTGACGACTGGTGGTGTTGTGCCGCCACTGCTTCCAGATCCCGAGCGGTACCAGTTTGCCACTGGGTCACCAAGACATTCTCCAACAGTCACGGATTTGTAACCTTTCTTGTACATGGATGCAAGAATGTAGTCAGTCAGATTATAAACCACTTGGTAATGGATATCGTGCTCAATCTCCAAGAATGAGTCAGTCTTGTTGTAGGAACTGTTGATAACGTTATCCCAGATGTTCTTGGAATTCTGAATCGTGGTAGGAAGAGTATTCAGATACCCAGCAGTATCAAGATCGAAATCTGGGAGCGTCAGACGAATCGAGTAAGATCTTTGACGTACTTACAAGTAATATGGTACCCAAGAGTCTTCAAACGAGCCTCACAAGCAGCATTGCAAGAAGAATAAGGAGGTCTAAACATCGGTTAGCCAAGTCGGATGATACCATTGGCAGGTTTACCTCATATATGTTGGGAAATAGCCAAGAATATTTCTGAAAGCCATTTCATTGTAGATCATCTGCTTGTCGAAGGTAGCGGTATCGAGGGTGGACAGATCTTGATGTGACCAAGTGTGGGATGCAATTTGATGTCCTTCGGCAACCATACGCTACGGCTTGTTAGCAACGAACCCCGAATGATCATCGAGTAAGCACCTTGATGAGAGAGGACCATTGCGCCGTACTGTCAATTGGGCCTGGCCCAAAGTTAATATAGTCCTCGAACCCGTGGACAGCATCAATTACCTTTTCCAAGATTATTTCCGGCTGATATGGTTAGTCATCAAGCTTCTTTCGTGCACTCCTGTGAACTCACTGATGAAAAATGTCCCTTTTGCATTGTAGACCTTCATTTTGTCCAACAGGTCAGATGTGTAGCTGTATGGGCCATCGTCAAATGTGAAGGCAATGTCTTTGTCATATCATCAGCTCGGCCCTTGTCTCCACTGCTGTGATAGTACATACCGCCAGGCACAGCACAATCATAGATACCAGCACCACCATACGGAACGCTCCCGAGAGCTGGTCGAGGAACACTTGCTGTAGATACACCAGCAGGTACTTGGTTTGCATCACAACCAGGGCCATATCGAAATTGGCAATCAGGAGCAGCACAATATTCTGTGCCCGTACCACACCATCTGACCCGCTCGTCAGATGGGGTAGCATATTTGAGAACGGACGTTCTTACCCACCAGAAGAACAGCAGTTGCTGGTACAAGACCCTACTCCAGAACCACACTGCCCATCATTGTTCTGACGTCCTTGTATGACGTGGTCCAAAGCCGGCTTTTCCACCTCGACATGAGCCTTTCGTACTAATGTTTCTGGCAGTGCACCACGAGCTTTCAACTCGGAGAGAAACTTTCTTCCTCCAAGAATCTGAGGTGATCCGGCATGTGCTCCTCGAGGATCCGAGTGGGCACTAGCAACAGGAGCAAGGGCCCCAATCAAGATACTGGTAAATTTCATGGCAGCTTATAACTGCCAGCTTCAACAATTATATATGCACAACTCCACAATGGTCTTTTGTAATAGAGCGCAGCAGGTAAGCGAAGGACTGCAACAAAGCGAGTGTGAGATACCCAACGAAGAATATTCAACGAGCGAGTGCAGAGCAAAATAACATCGAGGCCTACGAGGCTCTATGTATGGCAAAGAAGGAAAATCAACAAGGCTTCGCAACTCTCCCATGACAATAATGGGCGTACTGGGACCATGCAAGCACAGCGCATGCAAAACAAAAGCAAAGAAGAAAACAGGACCAAAGCTCTGTGGTCAAAGCAAGAATGAAAGCTCCGAAGAGCCAACCAACAATACCAATCGACTGCCCTATCGACGCCAAGCAGATGTGCCGAAGGTAGTGACAGGCACTTCTCAACTGCACCAGGGGTCCGAGGAGAGCACCATCTTGACCTTGAGACGATCTGACAGCAGGGTTTTCATGGCTTGTACGACATATCCCAAGACGAGCCTGCTGCATACTCGAGACTTCGAGACTTGCTCATACAACTGGCCATGTCCTTTTGCGAAAATGCAGAAGCCGCATGCTGGATTTGGCTGAATTGACAGGTTTTGGGCCACGATGGTTGATTTTCAGTTGGGCCACGTTCTCCGTTCGAGGTTGGCGTGCCCTAAAATAGATCCCCTGATCCCTTCTCCCGTCCCTTGTCTGGTTTTGATCTGCAGGTACAGGGATACTGTCGATCATAAATCTTCCCACTATCAATACCTTCAGCATCATGCTGTCATCTCCGGCTGAACGAGGTCGCTTGCCCAAATGCTTCCCGCAGCGTCAATAATGTGATTGAGAACCTCGAGGCCGAAGGAGCTGACGATAATACCCGCACAATAGGAGAAACTCGAGACAGCGCCGCCATTTTCCTCGACAATCTCGTAGCTTGGCGGATGCCAGTCATCGTTGATATTGATATTGGGGTTACGCAGCCGGTCGTGATTGTTTTCGTGATGTGGAAATTCAGGGAATAGACTCAAAGGCTCGGCCTCCCGCTCAAGGCTGGTCCTCGGTTGCGCGCCGTCTCTGTTGTGCAAGGACCGGGACAGATTCGCCTCAACCGACCCAGCAACATTCAGCTGAGTCTCACAACGTATCCAAGAGGCGTATTTGGGCTGGAATAACTGGGCAACTGCTCCGCGTTCTGTTCGCTATTAGGCTGTTTTTGGTTTGCCTCGCTATAACATGAATTTTTATGCATATCCAAGTGAACACTTCTCTCCTGCTTGCAGATGGAACATGAGCACTCTTAGCCTTTTATTCATTTATTCAATTTGATGTTAGGTTGGTATTCACCTGTCAGCTGGCAACATCGAATGTTTTTTTGTTTTGATGGCCGTCCAGACATGCGTTGGATGTTAAAAATATGGAATGGTGGCGATGCTATTGGCACCAATGTAAGGTAGTTCATGTTGACAGTTCTTTGGGGTATTGATAACTCCTAATGTTTCCACATTGTGGAAGTCTCCCACATTAATAGCACGTTTATAGTCACGTGTCGCTTCTCGACGACCTGAAGATTATAGGCAAATACGCTTCAACTCGAGCAAGTGTTGGTCAAATTTGGCTGTCTAGCAAGCGACCATCAAAGAATCTCTGGCAAAATATAAAGATATTTCTCCATCATACCTCACTCACTTCTGAGGTTTGAATCCTCTCTCTTTGAAGAAGGTCTCTAGTTCGGCACCGAATTGGTCAGGGTGATCAAGAAAAACATGGTGGTCACCCTCAATAACCACTAGCTTTCCATCCTTGAGCCCACTTTGCATGCTCATTACCATAGGAAGAGGCGAGCAGCCGTCACTTGACGCAGCGATCATGAGTGCAGGCACCAGAATGTCGGTTTGATCCGTGGGAATGGCTGGAATTTGTGGTTAGTACAGCATTTATTACTTGATGGTGCTTCTATACCATTCTCGGCTTCTTCGTTGTAGCCCTCGGCGAAACAGTGATAATACTGCAGTGCAGCTTCCCACTCATTGGCGAAATAAGCTTGCCGGTCCTGGTGACAAGTCAGCTTAGACTCAGCTACTTGTATGACTCGCTTGCATCAGAAGTAAGCGTACAATATGCTCAATGGAGGCCTTCACTTCGCATCGGCTGTCTGATAATAACCACTCTCGGAACGTTCCTCTAGGCGCGAAATGTTTCTGGTCGTTTTAGTCCTCACTGCCCAACATTTCAACTCCTGAGCACTCACACCCCAAGCCGAAGTATCCTTGGCAAAGAACAAGTCGTAGGCAGACTCAATCTGAACACAATCAGGTTTTTGTCTCTATTTATCTCTCAATGGGCATCAAACAAGTAACTCACGTGCTGAGTCAATAATTCGGGCTCATTCAAGAACACCTCCCAGTACCCAAAGCACGCTTTTCCAAAAGCCTGTTCTGTCATTTTGTTCATAGCCTCCACATCAAATGGCCCAGGTTTGAAGTATGGTGCACACACCATGACAAGCGCAAGCACTCTCGATGAATATCCCATTGCAGTCCTAGAAGCGATTGCGCTTCCCCAGTCATGACCGACTACGATCGCTTTGTGAACACCCTCTGCATCAAGAATATCAACCATTGACCTGGCCGCAACGGGGCACTTCACTGAAGTTAGTATTGATTGAATTCAGATTGGTAGCTCAAATCCTCTTTCTAGAGGCAAATAGACAATCACTCTGACTTACTACATAATCGGCCGGGTTCTTTGGCTTGCTCGTCTTGCCATGCCCCAAGATATCAGGAGCGATGCATCCGTAGCCTAGGTTCTCAAAGTGTGCGATCTGATGACGCCAAATCTTCGACGTGTACGGGAAGCCATGTATGAAGAGAATGATAGTTTTTGAGAGAGGAGATACCGATGTGTACTTGATTGTGAAGCTTTGATTAGTTCCTGTACTTTGTCTGCATGGGGCTACCCATGGGTTGGGTCCAATCATACTCACGTAATTATAAGTGTGGTTGCTGCTGGTGAGCACCTGCTTGTAATCTGCTGTAAAATTAGACATATTATTTGGCGACAAGACTTTATCATCTCAAGCTAAAGGTTATTGAAGACAGACTAGACGGTGAGAAAAAAGAATTCAAGTTGTGTTATGAACCAAGAAGAGCAAGCACTTATCTCTTCAACTTGGGTTGCACGAAATATAAGCCATTCCCAACGATCTTCCAACGTTTGTCTCCAATCAGCCAATGCTCGAGGCGACGATTAGTAGTCTCTCGAAGCCATAACCTTACATGTTCAAGTTTCCTCTGGGGCAAGATTTGTGTGTCTTTAGATCTCGATCGGAGGCGAAGACAAGAATGGCCCCGCACTCTACCCCTCCCTTGGCTCCAGTCACTTTCCTTGCACAAACCACATATGACAAGACATGCGTTAAGACATAAGAAATCATGGTAATCGGCACCATGAGTTCACCCGAGCTACTGAAAACACATTGGACTAGTATCATGTGTTTGAAAGTGCTTTAGACGGCAAAGGTGAACACGTTTTGTATGCTAATTGGTAAGACAACACTGATTGCCAGGGCATTCGAATACGGTTCCCCTGATCGCCAAGATGAGTCCAAGGGATGACTCAGTCGGACTTGACTTCTAATATCAAGTGAACGAAACAGCTCTAGAGCAAAAGATAGCTAGGCAACAAGTATCCAATACTCTGTATAGGACTGCGCATAATATTTCTTCATTTTTAGACGAAAGCAAAAGTTATATAATGTCGCTTCTATTCAAATACATCTGAGGAAAATAATAGACGCGGTCCGAATGCAGTCGTTCATTACACTGGATTCGTGGAGCAGAACTACTGCTCCTTAACGTGATGTTGACGATAGAAAGGGGCTTAACCGAGCACTCTGTACCGGCAGCCAGGTCGACTTTTATCTACCAATATCCAGAGAGATGTGAGGTCATAGGCGACTCTAAAAAATGTAATCAAACAAGAATTTCCAGGCGTAACAGAAATGATCATTATTCTCAGCCTCAAAAGACCAGAAATTCCTTCTCGATCATGTGACTTTCGCTGACCTACAATAAACAATTGGAGGCGACATCGTCAAACCAAGCGGATCAGACGAGTCCGGTAACATAACATTTATCTCGTTCAATATGCATTTCAGGCCATCATATACAGTCGTGTGTCGGTGATTGACTGCGTGGCACTCCGACTTCCTCTTCTGCTCAAATTGTCTTTACAGCACCTCTGCTTCAATCCGAAGTCTTCGAAGGTTGCAAAGCCCCTAAGACTGGGCCGCGAAAGGCAAGTTTATTCCCCAGGTATGAGTTGCAATTTCCTCAAGGAACGTGGTTCCCATACTTGAATAAGGACCGGACTATCTTTGGCTTAGTCATTCACATGCCTCGAGGCAACAGGGTGATCCGCGGCGCTTGTTTACATTCGGCAAAGATTTCCTCGCTTGCCCAACACCCGCGGATAATGACAACGTTGCGACGCGTCCTTACTTCAGATAGATCGAGCTCAAGTCTCGCAACTCCTTCAAACTCGTGACATATAATCGGAAACGAGTGCTTTCATCATGGCTGTTCCTCCAGACATGACGCTCAGAACTCTGAATGGGAGATTCACTATCGTAAGCATGCCTTATCTTATCGTCGACATTCCACGACTCCATTGTTTATTGAATATTGGTGTGAGGGGTGCTAACAGAAATGAATGATAGAATAGAACGTATTCGGACTCACTCGATAAGATGATGGCCTTGGTCAGTCTTCCCTCTCTTCCACCCCTCATCTTTCCACCGACATACTCACCCACTACAGCAAGGCTTCCCCTACCTCGTCCGTATGGCGGCACGCACAGCCAGCATCGAACTGAACTTCACCTCAATCGCCATCCCCGAGCCCGAGACTCCAAACCGCGCGTCAAAGATCAGAATCGCTACATCCGTATCAGCAGCTGGCATGTCCCTCGGCAAGCAAAAAGTGGACGAGCGCAACATCGACGGTGTCCCGTGGGAGGAGAATGATGGGTCTTTGGGCCCAATTGTTGGACGAGCTTGGTGGTGTCCGCTGGATGAGCTATCGTTAGGTTTTGAAGGGGGAAAAGATGAGGGGAAACCCGAAGGGCTGGAGTTTCTCAAGGGCTTCGATGGGGCGAACGGGAAGGATGGAGATCTGGGAGAGTCTAGGTGGCAGCTGAAATCTGGCGATGGGCCTGGGGATGGCAAAGCGGTTGAAGGCGGAGATGAAGTTATCAGACTTCAAATCGAGGCGAAGAAGTCGGGCGCTTTGGCAGATCACGTGTGGGGGTTCGAGTCGGGCTTTGGAGAGGGAGAGGAGAAGGGGAAGAGAAGATATACGAGAAGGATGTTAGCCAGGAAAAGTGGCAAGATTGAGATGGCGAGGCTGGTGTACGAATACCTTGGACCGAGCTGATCAGTATGGGCCCACACTCGGAGGTCAGTAGCTCAGCTATGACAGCGAGGATGAAGATAGGGGCTTTACATTACATCAGGGATTTCAGACACCAGTGTTATGATAACATGATTAATTCTACAAGATCTCATGTTGAATTCCTTGTGCCTGTGCTTTTGACGCTTCCTGAGCACATGCCCTTTCCAAACCTGCTCTGAATCTCTTCGTCTCCGCTCTATTCTTGCCGCACTCATTCGCAGTACAACCACAAACACAGGCTATGGCTATGATAGCAAGCATTACTATAACCCCTACCACAATAATGATTGTAACGAATCCCTTATAGCCTCCGTCATGGTTGGTTTCAGTACTGTACATCCCATCAGGAATAACATCCCCAGGAGTCCAAGTCGGTACAAGCATCCAGCTTGTCATGTCAGGCAACCTTGGAGACATGGTAGATCGATCTGACGCTGCCCATGTCACACCCCATGCTTCGTGTATCATAACAGTCTTGTCGATACCTGTGACAGTATTACTGGTGTTGAAGTTTCTAGCTCGCATCTTTGGATTCGACTTCAAGCTAGTCATGGTTTCTGTAGGAAGCTCGCTAGATAACATTCCTAGGTTTGAATCGCTCGATTTTGATTCACGGTCCGTGAGTCTTTCTGTAGTAAGCGCGCTGTTCGATATTGTACGGACGCATCGAGTGGACGGGAGTAGTGTCCCTAATGTGGGGTCGGCTGTGTTGTGGAGTTCAAAACTGAAGTCGCTGCGATTGGAAAATGTATCAGCACCGTGGAAGTTTTATGTACTACTGTGTAGTAGTATGGGACGCTTGCATACCTGTTGCAGCACCAAGCTGTCGTGTACAAGCCCGAGTGGAGGGGATCGTGCATGAAATTATAGACCATACCACTAGGACACTTTAAATCCTTAGTATTTTGACACGCAGAGTTGAGAATAGTACGCCTAAGGGGACTGAATGAAGCAGTAATAGCTACGTGTACTTACAACAGCGGGACTAAAATGTAGACGACTCTCAGAATGAACTCTATCCAAGCCTGAGGGGAAGCATGATGATACAGTCTCAGAAACTAATACCGAGACCATGGACACATGTGATTCTGAATAATCGTGCACCGCATTCGTACGCGAAGTAGTGAGAAACCAATGAGATTCACATCCTGACGGAGGTATAAATTGGTTAGTGAGAGCGCGTGGTGAGTTCGTGGTTGAAGAGACCAAAATTGTGTGCGTCGCAAACGGCATCGTGGAAAACTTAGAATTCACTCGTGTGAACGGTGAGATGCGACAAGGAATCGAGCAAGCAAATGTGGGGATGAAGCATTTTAAGCTAGAAATAGCGATGGAAACCAACAAAAAGAACTTTAACACGAAGTCTGTTAAAACCGACGGCTTTGGCTAAATGCGTAGAAATGAGAGGCACCTGGTAGAGGGGGGGGCAGTGCCTGGCTTAGCTTTTGGTTCCTGCTAAGCGAGCTGAATAGCTCACGTTGCTAAAGCGTATTGTATAAATGAACCCTGGCGCTTCTTCCTGTGTGTAGATTGGAAGCAAGAACTTTTTCATGTTGTGAGGAAGCTTCATGACGTTGTCTTGCACTTTTGATCAACACTTGATTGAAGTCAATTGATATTTGCGTCCTGAATACGAAATCCTGCACAGCCTACCCTCCAGCCTCAGTACCGCCCATTCCAGATTCCACCCTTGTATTCATTGCTAGAAAAGCTGGAACGGCCGCTGTGCAGAAAAAGAGAGCATCTGGACATTGTAAACCCTCCGACCGTACATACATAAGGAAGGCCTAATGGATTATGGACGGACGCCACACGTTCTGAGACTTTGGCGGCATGCAGGAACATTCGACTCTCCACTAGAGACGGGAAATTTGCGATATTGAAAGCTGCTATACGCACCATGCCCTTCCTCCTAAAGTGCGTTCCACTTCTTTTTCTATACGAGGCAAGAAACTGGCGAAGGGTACGGAGAATATTTCGTCCCAGCAAGAAGCTAGGTCAGGATAATCGTCACGCTCAGCAACCGGTACCAAGTCCCCGACGCTGAAGGAGATATTAACTGTGTTGTCATCGCGCGGGACGACATAGACGGACGTGCTCACTTTGAGCCATCGCTGATTTGAACGGCACGGCACTCCGTAACCTGGAAGCGTGGGTTCTGGTGGTCGATTCTGAAAATGTACCCGCGCCGAATGGTCCAGTCTAATGACTCTATGGCACGCTTCACTCTCAACAGCGCGTCCTCGAACGTCTGCGTTGATGATGTCTCCAAAATTACTCAGACTTCGCCAAACATCTAAACACGCTGTTCACTACAACTTACGGCTGCGAAATTTTTAGGGGCATGTTGTAAGAAGGGTACCAGCGGATATAGTGCGAGGAGACCTGTCTGATTCTGTAGCATGAGTTAGAATTGGAGAGCTGACAAGAGAGTAGTGGAGCCATACTTGAAGGAGCGTGCGAGATCGAGAAGAGGGTAGCCAAATTGAGTGTTTGGACGAAGAACTTATCGTAGAAAGCATCCAAGCCACCGTCAACAATATAGAGGCCAGGGAATCTACCGTCATCGTACCTGAGGGCAGGCAAAAGTTGCGCGTCATCCTCAGTGCTGGTCCATAGACTTTCTAAGGTACGTACTTCCGCCACTGTAGGTCCGCGAATTCGAAGGTATTCTGCGAGAGAAGCGTCGAAGTGTTGGAGAAAATCCAAGCTACCAAGATGATCTTGTTGAATGTCAGGACTGCCGCGGAGTACGTCGCCGCTGGGAAGAGCTGAGCTAGCTGTATGTAGAGGCAGCGGTCCAGTAAGTTCATTTCTCGTTGAACCTGGAAGGCTTTGCGAAGCATCATCTTGATCGGAAGAGTGCGAGTCTTGTGTCTCTTCACCTTCTGATGCGGATGCGCACTCTCCCAAGGCAGACAACGTGGCGGTTGTGTGTGCGATTTTGTGTGGGGAAGTCGTAAAGGGGGTTGAAGTCATCCTTTTGAGACGTGGGAGAGGTGAGATCAAGAAGTGGAGGCTGTTTACAAAAGTCGGCGGGACGTGGCTTCGCGAGATCACGAAAGTGGTGGGGACGGGAGCCTACATAGATATAAAAACGCCCTCTGCAGGCATCTGCACTCATCAGAAGGACTCGGTTAGGCCCCAATGGATACTTGCATGAGTTTGCTCAATGTCCGACATCAGCAAAGCTCAAGTCGGCCCGACATTTACGACTGTAATGTTCCAAACATCGTGAATCAGGATGCAAACAGATCATAACTGGACATATGGTCAGTATCTAAAATCAAACTTCTCTAATAAAAGCACTTATCATGATTACATTGATCCCAGGTGCCGTACCGTAAGATCGCGGGGTAGTTCTCTCTCATGTTGAATCTCCCATACCGTTACAACCACCCATTACTACTGTAATTTGAGATTTGACGCAGTTCCTTGGATTGTGACTGCATGCAGTAGACCTTGTAGAGTATACATGGAGGCTGCGATATCAAGCACGAAATACGCTCTAAAGCTATGTTTGATAGTTATGTACTTGGGTGATAGCTCAATACGCCATTTGTACTTCCGATAATATGGAGTAGTGATATCTGATACCTGCATCTCAAAAGTGGGGCAACTGACCTTACCTCCCGTCGGTTTGCAAACATACTCTGAACGGCATGGGATGATGAGATAGGGGCTTCTAGACGGAGGGCCAGAAGGAAGGGTAATCCATTTTTAAACAAACATAGACAGAGAGTTATACCTCCACAGGGTAAACGAACAAGTCAAGATTTTGATTCAGGTGACTCGATTGACAGAGGTTGCCATTGCATGAAGCAAGGAGGTTCTCTCCACTTTGACACAGATCCGGTAAGGCAATATATAGACTTCCAATGGAGATTCCAATGATGAAAGATCGCACCACCCTGCATATTTGCAACCGGCGTTCGCCTGGCAAGCTGGATGGACTGGCTAACATATAAGAGCACGTGGGTTGCATGTGATGAGCCTCGAAAAACTTCTTCCTTGGCGATGCTGTACAAACTCGGACTTTGACTTAAATGAATGATGTAAAGAATGTTACAGGTCCGCCTGATAAGAAGTAGGTTGAAAGGTTGAAACAGTGATCGCTTGGAATGTCATGGATGTTGAGTTCACAACCCACAATCAGAAAAGGGGAAAAGGGAGAGAGATTTTCCGTTGCCGACGCCACATTGCTGCATCCCAATTCTCATCATCACCTTCACCTTACCAGATGTACCTCGCTCAACTTTACCCTCGGTCCGGCACTACCGTTGCATGCAAAATTCACGATGTGGGTGACCGTGGTCTTGATGTACGCCGAGAGATCTGGTGCCCTCCGTTGTTCTTACAGTCGTTCTTGTCTGATCGTCGTCCCATCTCGAAAGCATGAGGGGCTCGGGACTCGGGAGCTGCGACTGTGTTTGATCGTCTCAAATTCTAATTCGGAAAAGTCTATTAATACTGATCGACTGCTGGCCATCCCTTGCCGGAAACAGATAATGAACCAGTTGATCCTGGAGACGAGAAATTCCTTATCTTATTCGAGATGATGATGTTCACTGGTCCTCGCTGTCGGTTTTTCGTTATTGTCCAGTCTGACAGCTGCGGATATTTTTCTCGTGCAGCCGGCACATTCCAGAGGATATCAACGGTCTCAGAGCTTCCAGAGACCAGATAGGAAGGATCTCCTGTGCCTTCTCAGCCACCCGCTGGGCCACGTCGTCTCCAGATTGGTGCAGTCCCAAGTGTTTGTCCGTTGCTCGCCATGAAACAAAATTCCCAAAGGTCTGGTTGGCGACTACTGGGCGCTGACGAGTCCTTCTCCACAGACCATGTCTCGAAACCCTCACATCCTTTTGCTGCAACATCGTAACGCTGTGCCGTACAGCCAATCACCAATCTTACAGCATACGAATTAAAGAGGGTCTGAAGTCTCTTTTCTGAGTGTGGGTTTTGCGAACATGCCTGCCATGACCTGGGAGCTTGGGCATGATGCGTCCTGGCAGCATTGGGGTTGACCGAACGGACGCGGAAACTCCAACAGCCTTCCAACGTCTGTTGCAGGGAAGTCGTCATTCTTCCAATCCAAGTGGTCTACTGTGTCAGGAAATGCGCGAACCCGGATCGTAACACATCTGCAGATGGCATTTGTGAAGCTGGGTGATGGCTGGAAGCGGACTATCTCGGGAGAGGCACTAAGGTCACGCAACTGCCTCGACTTCCCTCGACTTGACTCGTAGACTACTCTTTCTTTGATCTAGGCTTGTTCCAACACATTCCTTTCATCTGGTCTGATCAGAGTTCACTGATTACTCAGATGGAATTCTGGCACTGCTTGGCCTGCTTGAAGTCTTAGCAGACACTAGCACATCACAGACTCTCAGTTGCATTACATTCTCCTCTTCCTTCAACAACCATAAACGCTCCTTTGTCTCTTGCTGGTGTTGACATCTATTGCGTTCATTTGCTCCCTTCGATCAATCGGGCTTCGCCTCTCATGATCTACATTCCTCCCTCACATCAGGATATTCTATGATACGGGAAATCCCCACTGTGGAGCAGCCGCGAAGACAGCCGCGAATCGAAGCTTTTGGTAGTGGGGTGTCACATTCTCCCCCAATCTCATATATAGAACATTGCATGTCCATTTTTGTTCAGTACCGGCGTTAAACGACTCGATATTCTTGTACTCGACTTCAGGATCAACATGGGTGCTATCCAGCTTGGAAAGATGTCGACCAGCACTTTGGCGCCGCTAAGGACTACGTTCGTTTTGGCTATTGTTGTAATTTGTCTGATTTGGTCGCTGCTGGCTTTGGATATGCCTATGGCTTCGTCACAGGTATGTGTTTTGATCTGAGTGGATCGAAAAAAAACCTGCTTACTGACAATATTCAGATATCGGAAGATGGAGCCCAAGAAGTTATTACAGAAGCACAGGATAACGCAGCCAAAGTAGACGCTGGGTCAACAACAGGAGGAACATCTACAGGAGGAACATCTGGCGAGAACAATGACGTTGTCGTTACCGTTCCATCAACCGAAGAGCAAAGCAATGAGGCAGGAAAAGCACTCGAGTCGAGCCAAGGCAACGTATCCGACCGTCCACTCATTCTTTACGCCTACGCCGACTCCAAAGATGGCAGTGCGCTTGAGAATCTCAAGTTCTTCATCGCTCACGGTCTCCACGCTGCAGCCGATTTCGTTTTCATCCTGAACGGAGAGACAGATGCCAAAGCAATTATCCCGGCGAAGGACAACATCCGCTTAGTTCAACGACCAAACGAATGTTATGATCTTGGTGCTTATTCGGAAGTCTTGCTGAAGGACGATCTGTATAAGAACTATAAGCGCTTCATCACCTTGAACGCCAGTGTCCGCGGACCTTTCATCCCATACTGGTCAGAAGGCTGCTGGACAGACATGTTTCTCAGCAAAGTGACCGATGAAGTAAAGGTAAACACCACCATCCCCCTCTTCTACTCAAACAAAAAAGGACCTTGTAGCTAACAAGAAGACCCCCAGCTTGTCGGCATCACCGCAAACTGCTGGCCAACCTTCCACATCCAATCCATGATCTGGGCCACCGACATCATCGGCATCGAAACGCTCCTCTTTCCACCCCAAAAAGCCCTCGACTACCTCTCCACCCACCCCATCAAGCTCCCCCCAGCAAGCAAAGACACCGACATGACCAGCGCTCCCAC
>JAFJYH010000376.1:0-39176 GCA_017365405.1 Cadophora malorum | reverse complement strand
CCCCAACACCACCACCCATCCCCCTCCCCACCAAACCCCAATCCTCTAAACAAACTAATAGGAATCGGTTCATACAACCATATCCCTCCCCTCGCAAAATCATCTGTCAGCCACCATCCCGTGTAGAACAACCATGCAAACACAAAAGCGAAATTCCCAGCTTGCCTCACGCTACGAGGGAGCGTTTTGATGAGTGGGTGCAAGAGCGAGCAAACGCTCATCTGGAGGACGATCCCGAGGGCTTGCAGCATGAAGAAGATGGGCGCATGAGAGGGATGCGTGGGTGGGAATTGGCTAATGCTTCCTGCTGCATGCAAGATGCCTGAAATCCCAAACGCGAAGACCAAAGCTAGGATCTTCGCCGTAGGCGATCCGGCTTTCACATGTCCGTTATTGATAAGGTAATTCGACGGCGCGGCGAACACGGACCGGAAGATCTGGTGCCACCAGCCTCCCCAGAGACCGTTTAGACCCTTGGAGAGGATGTTGGAGAAGGAGCCCCATGTGCTCGCCCAGTAGTATGGTTCGGCGCGGAGGCCGAAGAGTGAAGGGTTGAAGAGGAGGGGGACGGTGAGGGGTAGGAGAAGGAATGTCATTTCGAGGGAGGTGATGATTGCTATTGAGCTGATGGCTTGCCGGATGAAGCGGAGGGTTAGGGGTGAGGAACTAAAGGGGAAGAGGTGTGGTGGGAGGGCGTAGGTGGTGGGTCCGAAAGTGTAGTAGGGGTCTTTCATCATGAGGACTTTGAGGATGTCGAGGAGGAGGTAGCCTGCTATGAATTTGGGGAGGATGGCGCGTCCTAGTTGGCGGCGTGTGTCGTAGCGTTGAATACCGACGGAGGAGGTGCCGGATATGGAGCGTGAGGTTACTTCTAGGTCGAGTTGGGAGAGGATGAAAGGGGGGAGGGGAGGAAGAGGTGGGATGGCCCAGTTCCAGCCAGGGCCACGAAAGTTGATGAGGAGGTCGGAGGTCCATTTGAAGCGGTCGAGGAAGTTGGAGGGGTAGGGCTGCCAGTAGTATTCCCATTTACCAGTTTCGTTCTCCAGCCTGCCCTTTGTATCTCTATCTTCCTTCCCTCTGTGTTTAAGGTCCGCAGATCCATTGGTGTATCCCGTCGCCTTTCCATTCCCTTGCATAGTTCCTCCATTACTGTGCCCTCCACTTTCTCGTACAGCTTCCGATCCAGACCTAACCCTCCTCCTCTCAACCCTCTTCGCATCAAACTGCGGCCTACACAGCACCAACCACGTAACACTCCAAATCGCACCCCAAGCCGCGACAAGACCTGCCGCATACCCCGTCGCCATACTCATACTCGTCGCCTCCCACAGCGTCTTCCATTGGAACGCCAAAATCACCGCAAGGACAGGCCATCGCGCCGCATAGATCAATGGACTCTGCGTATGCGGTATACAGAGGTATAGCAGGAGCAGTATACAGCCGTAGAGGTGGTATGGGAGGACGAGAGGTCGGAGTTTACCTTCTTTGACGAGGACGTCGAATGCGGCGCGGTAGGTGGATGTTACGATGTGGTGGGAGGGAGGAGGGCCGGTTGAGGAGAGGTATGGAAAGTGTTTTTCCATGTTGTCGTGTCGTGTAGAGCGGTGTTGATGATGTGAGGATGTGAGGAGAGGAGAGGAGAAGGGAAGGAGTATCGTAGAGGGAGCACCTCCACGAGCTGTGGTGCTGGTGTAGCACGAGGCTGTGGCCTGACTGAGCCGCTCACCGGAACAGGAAATTTGTTTTGGTGGACGCGGGTTGTCAAGTCTTTGATGACGTCAGCATTCGAGAATGGAAAGTTTCGCTTGGACAGACAGAAAGAGTGCTCAAGTGACAGGAAAGTTTCTCGCGTTTTAGGAAAGATGAACATGAACCGGATTTGTACGGTAATATTAGGGATTTGTGTTCATGTTGTACTGTCTTTCTAACGACATTGCTACCTTGGAGACCCCAAACGGTACGCCCTGACGCGTCCAAGTGAAAAGTCCGGGAGCCTCAAAAACGGATATTGTATACAGAATTGTCGGTTTCTCCTCTGTGAGTGGCACAAGCGGTGAACGCAGCAAGCGTATCTACAACAGAGCTAGAGAGGCAGACAGAAAATACCAGATCCCGATCGAGTATGACAACTTTGAGCTGCCGCAAATCTATCATAGCAGTAGGTACCTCCCCAGACCAGCAAGCCATTTACCCAAAACCACCATCTTAACAGTTCTTCAATCAGCATCATGCCGTCAAGTTATCTGTCGTAGTCACTCATCATTTCTGAAAATTCCCGTCAACCCTACGCAAATAATACCGAACAAGAATTTTCATCCCCGCTACCATTCCACAATCCAATGCAGGCTTATCATATCCAAGCCAGCTCAACTCATCCCTTCTTCCCAGAAAGAATATACCAATACTGATTATTATTATACACACTCCCTTCCACCTCCTCTAACGGATCCAACAACGGCCTCAACCCCATCCACTTGTTCTTCTGTCCCTCTCTCAAAAACCCTGCCCCAGACGCCCTCAACCCCTCCGTCTCCTCCTTCATCTCCTTTTCATTGAACGTCGTAAACACAGTCGGGAACTTCGCAGTCATCAAATACTCAATCGACGGTCTCCACTGCTCCTGCGCTTCTTGAGAATGGCCCGAGTGAAACACAACACCAAGATCTGGCTTCTGGAATGCAGAGTCTTGAACGTAAGAATGATATGGCCCTTTAAACATCGACACAGAGCGTCCGCGTATTGCGTTCGTGCAAGGCGGACAGCAATCAAGATCCATTTTCCTGCCTCCATCTACTGGTGTAGGGAGTTGTGGACCGATGAACGCACAGTGTAGAGATTTGAGACTGGGGAGAAGATGAAGCATTTCCTCAAAGAGCATCAAGGCGTCGAGTTCTTTGGCTGTTGCGCCAATCAGGTGCAGCGTGATGGATTGCATGTTCGCGAGATCTGGGAATACAGCTTCGAGTGCGGCGATGATGGTTAGGATCATGGTGTTTTTATCGCTTGCTGCTATGAGAGCGTTGGAGGCTTGGTCGTGGCCGTTTATGGGTTTGAGATCCGGAGTGACTTTGCCGGTTATGGAAGGCGCTTTGTCGGAGATGCTGGTGAAGTAGTCGTACCAGGAGGTGGCGGTGGAGAGGGGTCTGTAAGTTGAGCGTGGGATCTCGGTGGGCATTCCGAGGGAGGTTTCGCCGGTGTGGAGGTAGTGTTGGATGGAGAAGAGCTCGGCTCTGGCGATGGAGGTGAGTTTGGGACAGGAGTAGTCGTGTGATGGGGAGGATGATGTGCAGCCACTGCAGTATGCTGCGATGTTGCAGGTGGGACAGAGCTTGAGCTTGTCTTCGTTGACGAGTTGGTTCTGGGAACGGTAGCATTTGGCACAATATGGTTGGTATCTATATGATGTGTTCAGTACAATCCACCACTTGAGACGGGAAGGTTAACATACAGCAAAATTCGTTCATCATTAGAAGCCAAAATTTGCTTTTCCTCACAACGAGACCTGTACAAATTTACCGTGCTCCACTTAGAAAGTATCAGTATTGTGTCTCACCCAGATTTAAGAACATGGCAACTCACAACTTGCAAGCGATACTCCTTCCAAGATCTAGATTCTTTCTCGTCTGAGAACAGACTATTCATCTCTAAAAGAATTTTGCAAATTCTCTTGTGGCCATCTGACCAGTCCTTCTTCTGGCATTTCTGAGAGCAATAGCTATATCAAAATGTCAGATCACGCAATTTAGTTAGGTGGGAGCACGGAAAAACTCACCTGGTACGCTTACATCCTCCGCATTTATTCAACTTAGGGAATTGCTGGAGACAAGTGGTGCAAATAGCTCCTTTACCAGCAAGTATCGGCTTGGGGAAAGTAAGAAAGTTGGACATTGACATCGTGAGGCCTTATCCAAGATCTCTGATCGGAGACAATGTTTATGTTGACTTTGATTAGAAGAGGTTTGATTGCGGCGTCGAGGCGGGATGAAGCTGCAGCCTGGTGGAGATCAGGGGTTTCGCTTGCGGGCGGGAGGCAGGTTCCCGGATTTTAGCGTCTTGTCACAGTCTTGCCTCAACGTCTACTCTTCAACTTCACTGTCAAGGAATACTCACCACATGTGGAAGCTTTGAGTTGATTATGGATTGCATGGCAAGCACGCATCTCATGGGATATAGCCTCGACGACGACCACCAGGTGTATGGCCACGCCGAGTACTGGACGACATTGAGCCTGGGCCTGTCAGCTCTGTTATGGTAATGGCTTCGCCTGATCCGAGTCTGCTTGGCTGCACTCCACACATAGGGCGGAGAATGGCACGGAGCGACGAGGTGAGTCGTGAGCTCGACCATTACACAGTCTTCAGAGCAATCCAGGACTTGTTATCGGAAGAAAAGGGCAAAAGCCGGAGAAATGCCGCAAATCGCTAGAGGTCCTGGGCTGTACACGGCCCGCGTCTTGCCAACCACCATCGGGACTGGAATTCTACCATTTGATGATTCGAGATTATAATTCACTCAACCTGATACGACTGGCTTTCAAAGAGAGAAAGCCGTCATCGATGAAAAACTGAGTGGATTTGCTAGATAATTTATGTGTGTTGTTCGCCGAGTCTGATATCGGATGATGGTTTATGTGAAGGTAGGACACAGCCTCAAGTTGTCGAAAGCTTATTTCCATCGATAAAATTCATCCTAACCATTCCTGTCTCGTGTTTCGAAGCAGAGAAATACTACTAGAACCTAGTAGGAACTTTGCGGGACCGGTGAAATACTGCTCTCGTCAAGATGTGCAAAGTCGCTAAAATTTATCAGGACTTCTCTGCAAATGGCAAAGGGCACACCACTTGCCAGAAAGCAAGGCACCACTGCTCTCAATACCTCCTGAGGATATCGTGAGGCTGAACAACCTCATTATAATTATTTTAAGTACAACTCACAGTCAGTAGATGACCTTAATGTCGCAGGAATACCCAGGCATGTGAGTCGATGCTAGAGTCACAAGAGACCATCCACAGACGAAGATTACTATGTATTCTCGACTATGACTTATATCGACCCGACTCCATCAACACGCAAAGTCCAACAAAATAATATACATTCCGAATTACCACTCTTTACGCAGACTTTCCGGCCTTGGCCTTCTTAGCAGCAATCTGGGCTTCAGTGTGATGTCTTGCCTCGACGTCACGGGCTCCCTTGGCTGCCTTTGCCTTCTTTGCGGCAATCTGAGCTTCGGTATGGTGGGGCTCGCGGGATTCAACCTCGACATCGCGGGCACCCTTACTAGCCTTTGCCTTCTTAGCCTGTTGAATGTCAGGTGTGATTATGGTGACATGAGGGCGAGGAAAACTTACGGCAATCTGTGCCTCGGTGTGGTGGGGCTCACGGGACTCGACCTCAACATCGCGAGCTCCCTTAGCTGCCTTTGCCTTCTTTGCGGCGATTTGTGCTTCAGTGTGGTGACGAGCTTCAACATCGCGGGCTCCCTTGGTAGCCTTTGCTTTCTTGGCCTTCAAAATGTCAGTGAGGTCTTGCGTGGGATGATGAGTGAACTTACAGCGATCTGGGCTTCGGTGTGATGGGGCTCACGAGCCTCGACCTCGACATCACGAGCTCCCTTGGCAGCCTTCGCTTTCTTTGCGGCAATCTGGGCTTCAGTATGGTGACGAGTCTCAATGTCGCGAGCGCTCTTTGAAGCTTTGGCTTTCTTTGCAGCAATTTGGGCTTCAGTGTGGTGGGGCTCGCGGGTCTCCAGGGCAGCATCCTCGGCATCTTCAAGGTCCTCTTCATCCTCGAGATCTTCTTGATCCTCGAGAGCCTCATCAGCAGCCAAATCGCGGCCAGCTTTGGAAGCTTTGGCCTTCTTAGCGGCAATTTGGGCCTCAGTGTGGTGGCGAGCGATCAGGCTGCGAGCACCTTTGGTAGCTTTGGCTTTCTTAGCCTGTATGGTTGTCAGATCGACCTTGTTATTCGAGAACGAGCTGACTTACGGCAATCTGAGCCTCGGTGTGGTGAGGCTCGCGAGTCTCAAGAGCAGCATCCTCTGCGTCCTCAAGATCTTCTTGGTCCTCGAGATCTTCCTGATCTTCCAATGCCTCATCTGCTGCGAGATCACGACCGGCCTTTGAGGCCTTGGCTTTCTTTGCAGCAATTTGAGCTTCAGTGTGGTGGCGAGCTTCGACATCACGAGCACCCTTTCCCGCTTTCGCCTTCTTGGCTGCGATTTGAGCCTCAGTGTGGTGACGGGTTTCGAGAATCTCGATGTCACGAGCACCCTTGGAAGCTTTGGCTTTCTTGGCCTGAAAAGTATTAGTATCTACAGTGAGGAAGGGGAATATGCGGGGTGACATACGGCGATTTGAGCCTCAGTGTGATGTCTAGCCTCAACCGGTTCAACAGACCTGGCCAAGTCTTGGGATTGGGATGGAATGGCGTAAGCAGACGCCAGCGGAGCAGAGGCCAAGAGGCCGAGAGCAAGAAGTTTTGAAACGGAAGTATACATGATGAAGGAATGTAATAAAGACTGGCCGGCAGTGAAACGAATGGAATAGGTAAGGATTGAGAGAAAGAAGTGTGAGTGGGCTGATGAGTGGATTTGAGAAGGTATGTGGGAGCCAAGTTGCTTTATACATCATGTCACTTTGGTTGCTGGTGGAACAACAACTCAGGAGAGCTTAATCCAGTTCGGACGACAGCTGCCTAGGAAGGTCTTAGCACAATCCATCGAGAGTCCGAGACAGATGTTGCTTGATGAACCGCGTGGTTCCGCCCTGACGCTCGAAGTTGGCCGCATTGCATTTTGATCGCAGACTCCTGATGATCTAATCAGACTAGTACCATTGGCTCTCAGATTACCTCGCCGTCAACATCCAGGACAAGCTTCGTCGGCTAGAGTTGGGTCAAACACTAGTCGTCGTCAGAACCTTCCGCACTTCTACATTGAGGCTCTCCGGTAGTTTGATCTTCGGGGATTAATAACTGGAGCCGACCCTGTCAGGAGAATGGGGAAGGTTTAGTCTAAGAATGGTTTGGATGCGCAGTCTCAAGATATCGTGAGGCATTAATCGCGCGATGGGATCCTTGGAAGAATGCCCTGAAGTGGAACTCGAACCACGGAATCGAAACTCATCTCTTGGTTCTTGGTTTGAGGTGAAGCTTGATTTTGACAGGCACCTGCCATCTCAACTTTGGGATGAAAAGTATGATGCACTTTTTCAATGCGTCATCCGAACACATTGATTCCACATCATTTGTGCTTATCCACGCCGGAAAATTACGTGCGGTCGAGCAGCGGAGCTGCACCACTGTGGATTATTGGATATGACCACTATGACCTTCTCATGGCTGGCTGTTCCCTACTCCATTTAGGTACTTCCGAGGTCCATTTTACTCGACCTCGTCGGTTGGGGTTTCATTGTGGGGTTGATGAGGTTGGGATTTGTTTCTGGTTGGCACTAGTGCCGTACATGGTGGAACCTGGCAATTGTTTCAAGAATTCGATGGCTCGATCGTGCATAACTCCAATACAGCGATCAGACGAGCCCATCGCTTGCACCTGCACTGCTACCCCTATGACATGATTGGGGGTCTCTGGCGGTTGGTGAGTTGGCGAGTTGATATCCTCCGTTACTGAAATCCGTCTCCCAGTTTACTCTCTCTTTCCTTTCAGCAATTGCTTCTGGTCAAGTACATTCGTTCAAGATATTTTTTTTTTCGCTTCTTTTCCAACTACCAGGAGTAGTACTTTGCGCAATTATGTCTTCCAAGTACGAGGCCGTTCGAGACGATGAGAAGTTCAACGAGCCATTCCCGAGACGATCGTCAATTTCAACCTCAGATTCGACACTCTTGGAGGACGAGGAAGACGCTAGACTCACTCAGCCGCGGCGGAAGCTCAATATTAAGTGGATGTGGTTGATTCATGCTGCTCTACTTTCACTGTCTTTCACGATGTTTGTTGGTGCGTTCTTCACACGAGCGTCAACTTTGGAGCATGTGAGGAAGTTCTCTGCATATTGTGAGTAATTGAGAATCCGGTGGAAGTCTCATGAGGGCTGACTGACATGATGTAGCTCCCGCTGCAGAAGCAGTGGAATACCAAAGAGTCAAATTTAATGCAACCATGGGAGAGGGTTCGCCGTATGTTGGAAAGGGCCCAGAAGTTGATAAAGCGTGGCACGCTATCTCGTATGACAGTAAGTTGTGATTGAATACTTTGCGACTGTGTATTAACAACAATCAGTCGGAGATCAAGTCATTACTGATGAAGAACTGGAGATCATCGGCATGCCGAAGTCACACTTGAGGGCCAAGAACCCCAAGACTGGAGTGGAAGGGTACCGAGTTGGCTTGGAAGTTTTTCATCAACTCCATTGCATCAATCTGCTACGTCAAGTCACCTACAAAGAGCACTACATGGAAGTTGGCAATGGCAACTTTGCTGGAACCGCCGAAGACCTTCAAATGCATACTGGTAGGTGTGATGACCTAAAAGATAACCTTTTTCTAACGAAATCCAGACCACTGCCTCGAAATCCTCAGAATGAACGTGGAATGCAACGCTGATGTGGGTGTCTTTACCTTCTACATGATGGATGGAGATCCACTTCCATGGCCAGAACTCAACTCTATCCACCAGTGCCGAAACTTCGACAGAGTGAAGGAATGGGCAATAGACAACTCAGTAGGAAACATGGAGCGGGGAGATGTAAATCCATAGATATCAACCTAATACATTTCTGCGCACCCAACTACCAAAATGCCACCACTCTGACTTCCAAAGACTCTCTCGCGGGCTCATCATCAGACCCGTCGAGATGAAAACTACAATGCGGAATCCCACTTGCCACAGCAGAGCCAGGCTTCTCGCTCTCACTGTCAAAGAACTTCAAAACAGTAACCTCATCAGGCATTTGGTCCTTACACCATGACCATTTATGGCCGTCCCCAGCCTTAAGGAGCTTAATGTCTGTCTCATAAGGCCCATTTATCCCAGGCGGCCTCAGCACATATCTAACCAGATCCTCCTCCCTCACACTCTCCCACTCCGCAATCGCAAGGGGATCTCTCTTAACTTGGCTTAGTGGCCTCCAAGTCCCATACATTCCCCATCTCCTGCCCTTGTAATTCTCCTTTATGCCGCCGGGCAAGCGCTCCGCTTCGTCCTCAGCAGCAATGATATCAGCTGCCTCATCAGCGATATCTTGTCGCCAGTTTCGCAGCGTGCTGCGAGCGCCTACAGGACCGAAATCAATGTGTGGTTTCTTAGCTGGTCCTTGAGACTCGTTTGCTTCGAAACCTCTGACTCGAGGTCGGTCAGCTACGAAAGCAGGAAATGTGTTATTGCCTGTAAGGATTCGCTTCTGCACTTCTTCTGGCTTGGGAGGCACGGGCTCGCGATGTAATCTCGTTCGAGCGATTCCGCCTAGTATCATGATCTTCTTTGCGCCGGTGACTTTTAGCATTAGGCTTTCTATTTCCGGGTAGTGGATCGCCTCGCGGAGGTCGTGGTTGTTCCAACTCTCCCGTGTGTAAGGGGGACCGGAGAGGGCGCTAGCATGTTTTAAGACTGTGAAGCCGTGGGTGTCGAGGGTGTAGATAGGGGAGCGAAGGAAGAGCGACGGTCTGATGTCTTGGATTTGGACGAGTTTAGGATTTGCTTCTTTGACAGCTGAGGCGGCTGCAGTGCCGGTGCTGGGGTCCGCTGGAGAGGGGCCGTCATAGTAATTTATTATTGCTTCAACCGTAGAGGGATTCTGTACTGTTGTTTGTGACATTCGTGCAATTTTGTAAATCGACAGCTTTCGATATTTATTTGCCTATCACGAAATATCTACATTTTTGAAGTATTTATTTAACTGTCCGGCTAAAGATGACCTTATCGACATCAGCGTCAGCACTGCGCCGTTAATGTACAGACAACACCTGCTCCTTTGTCGTAATTTTCAACAAATCAACAAAATAGCCAAAAGCAGCCAAGAGGCGTCGTCAATTGAGGTCCAATCACCGCTTCTTCCCCACAACATCGGCACCACTTCCCCTGTCTAAGCCTGCCTGCAACTTGGCACAATTCTCGTCTCAGCTTGCCGCTCTATCCACAACTTCCCAGATCGGACGTGATCGACTCCAGGGTACAGGCTTCACTTGCCCGTTCGAACGATCTGGATTTTACTTCGTACATGGCTTAAATAATGTTATTTTGGTGTCTGTGCTGCTTCTAGACATTTCCATAAAATCTGGAGGTTACAGCGAATCATTTTTTAATCTGGCAGCGTCTCTTTTCCTCAACTAGTAAGAGTGTGGCAAAGCGCACAGGCAATTGATTGACATTATTTAGGCCATGTACGAAGTACACATCTGAAAACTGGTGAAACTGATCAATTGACGAAGGGGTGGCTCTTGGCCGCCAGCAGCAGACCCGGGTTGTCGGATCGTCTTGAACGAACAGCACATCGTCGACTCTCCTGCATTCGAAAGTCCCAACCAAGACAGACGATGCCTTGGATTCACCGGTTTGAATCGAAGTAAACAATATTGTTTAATTCTGCACTGTTGCCATCGGCCCATCGGGCAATTTCGCTGCACCTAGGGGCGGCCCGATGTTCTTAGTGAGCTTGAAAAGGGGGGACGGCAGGAGACTTAGCGTCAGAAGCAATGCTCGTATGGACGTCAAGTGTCAAGGCGGGAGATCCATCTAATTTTGATCTTTGGTATCCCCCTTGGGTTTAGGCATGGTTAGACTGCCCAGAAAGCTTAAGCTCTGAGAAGTCTGGGCCAGCAGCTCGAGACGAGTTCAGATGGCATCAATCGAGGGATCGTCTGAAACCACTTGACACTTGCTTGGGAGCAAGTCCACGCGACCCATCTGGAGAACAGGTGAAACCTGCTGTAACCTCTCCTTTAGGTTTGTTGCCGATTGACTTCACACTAGTGTGTGATAAACCGCTGTTAGTAGGAAGAAACGTTCCGCTTCTTGCTGGACAGCCCCCGAGAACCATCGTCTGAAAGTTGTCAGTTCGTCTCTTCACTTCTCACGTCGACTGGTGTGTTTGATATTACCAACGGTCTGGGACTGAATTGCTTCGTGCTGCAAGAGCTGGATTCTTTACTTTCTGGAACTGGTTTCTCTACGTTGTTTTTCTGGTTCATTCTATCCCGTTGAATTGAGCTTCACATTCGTTTATTACTTTCACTATGGCGCTCTTACATCACGAGAAGCAGAGCAGATATGCTACACTGGACGATGACGAGGTCATGTCCATCGACCTTGAGAACGATAATGACCACGACTCGGACACCACACTCGCCTCCGATGGATTCCTGAGCAGTAAACAATCCGCTTTTCGAGATTCAAGATACGAACGCAGCTCACGATTATCGTCGGTGTTGACGTGGATACGATGGGGAGTCGTTATATTCTTCCAAGGGATCATCATCATGCTGTTACTGCCTACGAGCGGGGTTCTGAGTGATGGTTGGGCTGCAGGAACGGGAAGTGGTTGGACACAAGATAAGACCGAGACAGGTGGTGATGTCAATGGCTTGTACATCCCGAGTGAGTAGAGGAAAGTCGTGTATCTGTGCAGTGACTGATGGAAATAGCGAGTCATAAATGGACACTGCTCACTCCAGACGAGGAGATGTTCGTACCGAACATGACGACCAATGACAACAGGATGGAGGTTCGGAAGAACTGGGATATGTTGATGCCTCGTAAGTGCTGGTCCAAATTGAACGAGCTCAATTACTAATACATCCAAGTCGGGAGTGGAAGTGTCTCAATTCCAGATTGGGAACAACATCCAATGCTCGGAAAGCCAATCGCAACCGACCCGCTGCGCTCTGGACCGATCTTTGAGGCTTCTTGGACTCACGCTTTGCACTGTGTAGGTATTTCCACACTTCACGGACGATTACAGGCTAACGGAAAATAGTTATACTATACTGTAGATACCTACCACCAGCTTGTCGTGAACAACAAGTTTGGATTCGATGGCGAGCGAAATGATTACCACGCAGCTCACTGCTTCGAGTATCTCAGAAATCAGATTATGTGTATGGCAGACATGACACTGGAAGGCTCGGAATCAGTACTGGACGCAACGGGAAATGGACAAGCACATATGTGTCGGAACAGAGAAGAAGCGATTAAGTGGATTGAAGACAGACGGGTGGATGATATTCAGAGCATCGTTGGTCCAGATCCACCGAAGGCTAATTCGAATGAGACATCAGAAGAGATGTCACCGACAGATTCATAAAGCCGGACAATCTGAAATTGAAATTTAATACCATCTTAGCGTTGATCTGTTTCTGTGGAGACACTTGTTGAGCTGTTGTGTCGACGAAAGATAAGTCGTTGACACCTTTTCTATCTTCCGAAATGCTTCAGCTCCAACGATCGAGTGATTGTGTACACTAAAAGAGCTCCAGCTGCACCCTACAATATATTAGCATTTGCGTCTACAGGAAATTAGAAGCAAACCTACCAACTCAAAGCCCACATCGGCACCACCGATAGCTTTCGCAACAGGTCCAACCAGCCAAGTCTGGTCGGAACCCATGAAAGCAGCAGTAACACCACACGCCCAAGACACAAAAGCTGCGATTCCAGGTGGTAGATGAGGTGCCGAGTCCCAAGCACTGGTATCGTATCCATGACTTCTGCGGAACATGAAATGTTCTGTCAACACGATGACAGCAAATGGGGTCGCCCAATACGATAGCAGATTGAGGAAGTTCTCCAGTGCCTCGACGAAGCGATTTCGCAGAATACAGGACACAGTCAGGGCGACACCAAAGCCAAACAATGTGACTAGAATTCGTGGTATCTTCTGCGTCCACCCTGAGATAGCTTGAACTGAGAGACCGAAAGAGTAGATGTTCGGGATATTGGCACCCATAATGCTGAAAGCCAAGAGAACCTGGATGAATCGTCCAAAATCCCGAACCCCTGCACCATGCCCTGCAAAGACTGCGCCGACAAGACCACCAATTCCTCGGTCATCGTACACGGCAGCGAAGTTGTATACCGGATTGGGATTGGCGATCAAAGTAGCAAGTGCGACGCCAATGATGAATCCAATCGTAGAGCCGATGTATATTCCACAGAACGTCCAGATGAAGGTCTTCCACTTTGGAGTCTTCGTTGGCATGTAGAGAGAGTAGTCTGCGGCGAGTGGAACCCAGGTGACGCCCCAGGAGAAGATCAGAGCTCCGAATGAGAGAACGCCGAGTCTGGAGTCGTCGCCTTTTGCCATTGGTGTGTTGACGAAATGCTTTCCTCCCATGCCGACGACGATTGTTGCGAGTATGATGGTGAACGCCCATCCGAAGCGATCGTAGAGATGAATTGCTCTGTATCCGAGGAAAGAAGCGACAAGTGATCTGCATATCTGTGTTAGTGAAAGCTCACCTTGAGTAGGTATCGGAGGGGCAGTACGCTACAAGAACCAAAACCATAGCTGCAATCAAAGGCAGCTTTCCATCAGCAGCGTCGTACAGTAGTCCACCCGCACCGACGGTATTAATCACCAACCACTATATCGTGTCAGCTCTATCCTCCATAGCAGATCAGGATACGTACTCCAATGCAAGTAATTCCGTTCAATAGCACGATCAGCTTGCTCGCCCAATATCCAAAACTGTAGCGAACGATGATCATACTTCTCATCCCCAGCTTCGGTCCGAGATACGATATGACTGAAGGACCAAGGTCGCCCAAGAAGTTGAAGAATATGATAGTCAAGAACGAATCCCACCATCCGAGGCCGAAGAGGAGCGGGCCTAACGCTCCAGTTGTGAAAGCCGAGTAGTGGAAATTTGCAGTACTCCAAACGAACCATGTGCCTGTTTCTTTTGTTAGTTATTTTCATCCATTGAATTAGCTTGACGTACTCCATGGCTTCTGAGCAGGATCTCTTGCTTCCTCGGGGACTTGTTGACATCCGATTGTTTCTGCCCCGAGCTTCTCGCTCAGAAGATGCACCTTACTCCATACTGACGGGACTTCAGTGATGTCACGCAGATTGGTGATTCGAGTGACTTCTCCCTGTTGATTTGAATCTGTGGCATACAATTCCGGCTCTGGAGTTTTCTTCTCAAGAAATCCCATCGTGATGGCATGAAATGAAGTTACACAAAGGAAAGAGAAAGTCGGAGGGTCTGGTTCAGATAAGAAGGGCAAGGAGGCCAAGGACAAGAGTGGAGTGATGCCGTCCCCATATCTCTTGGGTGGAGAGCTTGTGTTGCTCAAGCTCTCAGTCAGAAAGTATATTCCCTGACTGGTGTGGACCCATTCGAGGAAGCCGATCCCTGTAAGCACCTCGATGTCAACCACAATGATCTGATGCTGATTGGTCTAGGGCAAAAGTCCAGCTTCTAATGATAAAGCCAATGCGTCCAAAGTAAGAAGTCCTGCCCTTCATTCCGGGCGTCTTTGCGAGTGGTGTATCAGCTATCAGATAAGGGGAGCCGGCTAGATAGAACGGAGGGATGCCATTTCCCCGGCATTTGAAGAATGAAGGGAAGGCAAAAGTGACCTTAGAAGGGTGCTGGCCATGCATCGATATGAATCAATTCATATCTTTCAACCTTGAGAGTAATCCTGGAAATCGTGATAGGACATCCCACTTATGAAGAGGAGACGAGATAAGGACGCAGATTGAGAGATAAGGTTCAATAGGGATGAGATGCGAAGTATTAGAGCGCGGCCAAGCTTTTCGACCGAATAACTGACAGGTAAGCAATTCTAAAGGTTGGGAACATGAGCTGCCCATGCTCCTCGCTATTTTCGAAGATTCTCGTGTGAATTGGTGGTGCTCTGCCACATGACAATCACCAAACATAAAACAATAAATTCAAAAATGTTAAACACCAAGAGAAAAGAAAGCGGAGATGGGAATGGAGACGGATAAGTTAGTTTTCGGTTCACTTCTGGTCATGCTGTCTTGATTGTGATGATCTCGACCTCGTGATCGGTGAACATCGAGGAAGATTGAAGATTGAATTCGTCCGGGTGAGAACTTGGGGGCTGAAATCGCGGGGTCATCTCGCTTGATGAGCGACGGTGTACATTATCCGCGATCAAGTCGGCCTCGCACACATCTATTGTTTGTATCTACCACTCTGCTTGTGAAACTATTAAAATTTGCAACGTAAATCACGTTTACTTGTCAGTCTCACATTGCCACATGTCGTGAATTCTAGATCACATCTGATTTTGGGTATGGAGTTCAAGTGGATTTCGTCAACACAGCAGCTAAGCAGGAGTCTTGATCAGCGACATGAGCATCAGTGTTTTTGCTCTTGCAATGATTACACTCGGATGGTGATATTCCGAGACTCCAAAGAAGTTCAAATTTAGGGTCTCTCGATTGAAGGCAGGGACAGCCACTTTAGGCTTTTGCTTCGGACGCATCCACTGTCTAGGAAATCACCATATCCTCTGCTTGCATGGTCAACTCTGTCAACTCAGGATTTCTCGGATATTCGGTAATTACATACCAATTATCGGGCTCGACAATCGCGATACCGGACATTGTTCACAGAAGATATCTGCCCCTTACTAGTGTTTGTTGACGATCTCGCTTATTTTCAGTAGCTAGAACTGAGAGTCAAGGCATGGCTCCATTATTGCAGCTTGGGAACTTTGGAAAGTACAACTATTAGGTCAGAGAACCAGTCAACTAATTATAAACCAATCCTCATCTATGTCCTGCTGGGGAAGTGACGTAATTGTCAGGTGTCCAAAATCTGCTCTCTCAGTAAACGCCAAAGCTCCACAGCCCCTGCTTGCTGCTTCGATCCATTGAAATGTAATGAAATTGTCCCTCTCATCAACCATATCAGGTGCGGAGGAGAGATCATCCTTACTGTATAGGAACCTCGACTGAAAAATCACAACTGTTGCTAGCCTGCAAAAACTCATCAGACAAACCCCAGGACTTCAAAACCTCCTTCACAGTGGCCGTCTAGCGTTCCCAGCTGCAGAAGTGTTCCTATCAACTGCTAATTGCTTGGTCAGGAGGTCGGAAAAGTCTGGCACACTGGCATCAGCCTGTGAATGAATTAGCTCCGATTATAGCAACGACACCACGGACATCTCACGTCCCGAATCTGAGTCGCCTGACGGTCCCGATACTCCACAAAGACATACAGCATCCTCACTGTATTTCTCAAGCTCATCCACTTCTCCGGCTTGTTTCTCGAAATAGCACTACGAAGCCGAGCGAGATCCTGCGGTTCTCGACCTTGACTCTGCCTGAAGATACAGTCCTGGTCATACCACATTTGCTCTATGATTTGCACGATGGGTCGGAACTTCATCCAGAGGTTGCCCTCGTCGTGAGGCTAATTTAATGGAGGTGGTGGACCACCGAACTTGGGCATGAGTAGATCTTCGTAGGGGAGGACAGCGAAGTACTTGTCGGGTCTATTGTATGGACAAATGCCTGGGAAGGGTTTGTAGCATGCAGCGGCTGGGTTGGGATCTGGATTTTGGCTGTCAGTATAGTGGCATGTGTACTTAGAACAGGTGAGAGTAAGTCATGGTGACATACAGCACCACTTCCACCAGGCTTTCTCCAGATATAATTGAAACTCCGGTATGTTACACTCGGGATGAGTTTCGCGAATTTGACATGTGTAGAATGTAGGATCTTGTCAGATCGGGTAGGATGATAGCTATAACTTCGTTACCATTGTGTGTGTTCAAATAATGGTTAATCTTTCAGTGCTTCTCTCAGTCTCTAGGCAGTTGACTCGTATGCTAGACTGGGAGGCGTAGGGTGGAATGTCTCATCTATATCTTGGACTAGTAGGATGACGTTGGAGCTCATAATAAAGATGTAAAGATGCACTGGACTTCGTTGGCATTTGCGTCGAGACTTCAGGGCCTTATAAGTCTCATCTAGAAAATAGGAACATTCGATGAAACATTGCTCAATGAACATGATTCCGGCGACGGCTAGTCAACGCCATCCAGGTGGCGGCATCAAAGACGCCCACGAGGCTGAAATCTGTTACAAGTCGATGGTGACATGTTGAAAAAGGGCCTAGTTCCTAGAGATATTTAGAATATCTCATCTGGAACCCATAGGGCTCATTTGCCTATGCGAATCTTCCAGTGTGCGACAGTAAATTTTCTGATTCATTATCCCGGATTTCGGAGACAAGTTTTCGTCTTCCGTCGAGGCAGGATCGAAAGTTCTATTGCGAAAGCTTTTGTAATTATATCGCAATAAAGCACAAGTTTATGTAAGTGCCTTTTCAATCTGAGATCCCTTCGGTTCGGGTATTCATTGGAACAACGGAGCGGGACTTTGCAGTTCGCGGTTCGATGAGAGGCCGGTTTGTGAAGACTTCAGAATCAAAGTCATGACCAGTCATAGATTTTGATCTCAAGCGCAAAGTATTGTCGACCAATCAAAGCTCCTAATATTCAGTGGTCGAGTATGTACCGGAGATAGCTGTGAATAAACAAAGAAAGCTCGCTAATATCAGGGGGATGTTGATGGTGCAGAGGTGCGATGAAGACGGCATGAGTGATGGAAACGGGAGGTATATGAGGAAATAAAGGCATCGAACTTCTCGTTTCACATAGAAATCAACTCTTTACAATCCTCTCCTCAAAATCCCACAACGTTCTCTGATGTATGTGCTCAATCGCCATTCTTCAATGGACGAACCAACGGAAAACAATACAGGTTTTAAGCCGCTGAAACTCCAGGTATTATCTCGCTAATCATACAACTCGAAAGAGAACAATCAATCAAATGAGAACCCTTTCATCTGGACTTTGGGTTCAGCCAGACCTTAATCTCATACCCCGCCTTCGCCAAGGACCCGCCAATACTCTCCATTATCTTCCACAGCTGCTTCGGCAGGAACGTAGCAACCCAGAAGATTCCATAACCCACAAACCATAGAATCTCTCCCAGCAGACCAAACAGCGCCTTCATCATCTTGTAAGACGTGTCGCCAAACGCTTTGATCCATGAGAATATCAGCTTCGGAAGCGCGACAAAGACGGCCTTCAAAACCTCGACAAAACCGTTCCAGATATCTTTCAGCGTGAGTGACTTGAAGAATGAGATCACAGCCTCAATAATTGTCGAGAAGAAAGATATGACCTTCAGAACTGCGTTCCATATCGTCTTCCCCAAAGACGTGATCCCTAAAACGATCCATTTCCCCAGAATGTTCAAAGCATTCGGCAGCTTGACCGTAAGTAGCTTCCACATCCAAATTGAGAACATCTTGATCAACTTAGGCACCGTCTCAGTCGCAAACCTCCACGTCCCCTTCGCCGCACTCTTAACGCCCCGAGGAATTTTCATGATTTTCTTGCCCATCCAAACCCCCGCCCTCTTCACCCTCCCCGGCATCTCCTTAGCCTGGTGTTTACACCACGGCCCGAACTCCTTCCTCTTCTCCCAACACCACTTACATCCTTTAACCATCGGCTTAACAACAACGTGTTTCGGTACCGTCCAGAGAAAGAACTTCTCTACATCCCACACAAAGAACTTCACAAAAGCACCTATCCTCGAGCAGACTTTCTTGATTCTTTGAAGTGATTTTCGGTTTTTGTGTTGCCAGCGCTTGAAGCCTCCGTTGCGGCGGGAGGGGAGAAAGTCGACGATTTCGCGGTGGTTGTTTTCGGCTGCAAGGCGGAGGGCGATTTGCCCGTCCGGAGCGACGAGGGAGTCTGAGGCGTGGTAGTGTTCGATGAGGAGTTTGACGAGGATAAGGTGCCCGAGGGAGGAGGCGAGCATGAGGGGGGTGCGGAGGGTGGATGTTGTGGTTGAGGTTGAGGGGTCGTATTGTGTTGACTGGTTGAGATGTTAGCTAATTATTCATATTCGGGGAAACGAAGATCTCAAGATTTCATCTCTCAAAGTATCACATTTCCAGGATATCAGTGAGCGAGAGTGAGAAAGAGGGAGTACTTACTACCCAGCCAAACTCATTGACGTCCGCTCCCGCCTCAAGAAGCTGCTGCACGATCTGTACATTTTTCTTCTTCACGGCTCTCAGCAACGGTGTCTCGTTTCGAAATTTGGTATTCGCTGTCACTGCTCCATCTGATATGAGACGAGCAATATATTCTTGATTCCCTTCGTCGATGGCGCGGAAGAGATGGGCGGCTGTGGAGGCTTCCTCGATTAGACGCGACTCTAGCGAACAATCTATGTCGTTGTAATTGACGTGTGAGCGAATGGCTTGGGCCAGCTCTTCTTGTGTGAGAGGAACATATGAACCGGAATCTGTGTATAGGGGGCTAGGGTCGGAGTCGGGGTTGGAGTTGGGATTGTAGTTTGGAGGTAAGGGCTCGATGGAGTCTGGTCCTTCATGTATGGGATGGTCGGGAGCATAGGTCGGCGGAGCAGGCTCGCTCAGCTTTGGTGATAACGGTGCTTCTTTATTGGTGCCCATTCTGGAAGCTTGAGAGGAGCGTGGTAATACAAAGTGATCCAGTAGTTGAAATGCTGAGTGCTGGAAGAGTCCCAGGTTCCGATGATGAATGATGACTCTAGACGCTCAAATAAACATAAAGTAATTCTATCGTGAATCGCAGTCAGAATCTCAAGGCAGATAATCAATATATAACCTCAACCCATCAGACCACGAGCGCACGCTCACATTCTCAGCTCTCCCAATTTTGACTTTCTGCCTGAACCGCAGCAAAGCCACATCAAACCATTCTTGTGTTACCGTCCCCGTTACTGAGGCTGATGCAAGCCACAACGTTCTTGGACTCGCTTAAGACCCCTGAAATAGGCGGCAGATATGCCCTGAAGCAGCCTGACAGGCAGACTGGGGCAGCCAACCGAGGTTGGTTACTGCTGACAGCTTGGCGATGCATGTGCAGCTTCAGCACTGGATGTCGAAGACCAGAAGTGCGAACTGACCAATAGCTGGGGTGTATGTAAAGTTAAGATTTTCTTGGTGATACCTTTCTACTTTGTTTGGGACCGTAATTGGAGCTTAATAAATACTTTATAAACTTATTTCCATGGGGATTTCTGGGTGGAGGTATATAAGTCAAGTAAGTAGGTAGTTCTACAATGCCAGATTCCAGTACCAGAAATCCCAAACTCATCCTTCCTATCTCCAATCAACATTTGACTCCAGCCCACCAAGACCGAGTTTCCAATATTCAAAATGCCCTCCCCAGTCCTCGCACCGAAAGTATCATTCATCCTCCAGATCAAAGTAACAATCGATCCAAAAGACCGCGCCACCTTCCTCGAACACTTCAAGCCAGTCTACGAAGCAGTGATCATCGAGCCGGAATGCGCATATTTCTTCATTGGAGAGAATGCGCAGGAACCGGGAGTATTTAGATGGACTGAGGGGTGGACGAAGGATGTGAATTGGTTCATGACGGTGAGTTCTGTCGCTTTGCTGAATATGTTTGGGTCTTTGGGTTGTCGGGGTGGAAGTAAAAGGGACCCGCGAATGAAGAGTCGAGACCAGGAAATGCTCACTTTGGGTCCAGAATCAAATTACGAAGGCATATTATGAACCTTATTTGAAGGCTACGGAGCCAATGTTTACGAGCCCAAGTAAGATCTACAATTTTAGGAATTGGTTAGAGATGTAGGCGCAGTGACTAACAACCATTCAGGAGTTGCGGAGATGTACTCGCCGATTGAAGGAATGGGACACATCACGATGGAATAAGCAGCAGTAGACTCATCAAACTCGAACAATCAATCAGATAAACTATTTCCCAATCCCCCAAAACTCCATGCCATGCTATGCTATACTTTGCCAATCTCTCTCATAAAATCGCAAAAAAAGACTTTTACTCAAACTTCCCCAGCGCCTCATTGAAAATCTGCACAAAGCTCCAAACCTCCGCGTACGTGTTATACAAAGGCACTGGCGCAATACGAATAACACCCGGCTTCCTCTTGTCCGCCACAATGCCCGCCTGCTCCAACATATCAGACACGGTATCGAGTCTTCCGTCGGCAAGCAAGACGCTCAACTGCGTACCTCGTGCATCTGGATTCGAAGGCGTGATGATACTGAAGCCGCGCTTGTAGTGCGGACTGGCGTGCAGGAGAGTCTCGAGGTAGGCGGTCAGCTTGACGGACTTGGCGCGGATGTCGGACATGGAGGTTTGGTTGAAGACGGAGAGGGAGCCGCTGAGGGAGGCGAGCTCGACGGTGGAGCTAGTGGAGACTTGGTAGCCGCTTGCTCCTGGACTGGGGCGGAAGTCTATTTGTTTTGTTAGATTTGATCCAAGAAGACAAGATGAAAAGACAACGTGGGAAGACTTACTGTTCTGCATGTTCATGCGGCCGACTTGATCGCCGCCATACCATCCTGCTAGACGGTGTCTGTAGACTGGCTTGTTCTCGCCTTGCGAGTAGTCGACTGTGCCATGTCTTTCGTGAACGTAGAAGCCTCCCACACCACCTGGGCCGGAGTTTAGGTACTTGTATGTACACCAAACGGCGAAATCAACGTTCCAGTCGTGTAATTGTAGTGGCACATTCCCGACTGCGTGAGCGAGATCCCATCCAACTGTTAGACCCTTGGATTGAGCGTAGGCAGTAATGGTTTTCATGTCGAAGAATTGGCCGGTATAGTATTGAATTCCTGGGAGGAGGAGGAGTGCAGTGGTGGAAGCATGTTCATCGATGACAGACAGGATCTTCTCAGTCGTGACCTCGAAGGTGCCCTCTTCAGGTCCGATCAAGATCATTGATTCTTCTGGGTTGTATCCGTGTTGTCTGATCTGAGATTCGATGGCGAAGTGATCACTTGGGAATGCCTTCCAATCCAGGATGATCTTGTTCTTGGTTGCGGTGGGAGTATAGAAACTCGCCATCAATAGATGCAAATTGACGGTTAAACTGGCCATGATACCGACTTCAGATGGAGAAGCACCCACAATAGGAGCGAATTGTCGAGAGACATCTTCGGCAAGAAGTTGCCACTGAATCATGGGCGAATTTTCGAGAGGTCTGAAGTGGCCATGGACACCAATCGTCGCCCAAGTATCGAGATATTTGCTGATGTACTCTCTCGTAGCACGCGGCTGAAGACCCAGAGAGTTTCCACAGAAATATATGCATGGATCCTCTGATTCTGGTTGAGAGTCAGTGATGATGTCACATGATAGCGGGGAAGAAAAGGGGGACGAACCTGGCTGTACGACCTTCTTTGTTTTGATGTTTGATTTCGATGGAATAATGAACTTTTCTCTGAATGATCGCATGTGATCCTTTGCGTCCAGGGATTGCGCATATTCAAGAGTGTTTGCCTCCTGGGCGAAGGTGGGCTTGATGGTTTGTTGCTGCTGCTGTTCTTCAGGCATGATGGACCCCATTTTGGCGAGGCGAGGTGTTGTCAGGGAACAGTGTGAGGCGAGATCTGAATATAATATTGGCGAGATGGTTTGGTGATGAGATGGTAGAATGGAATGAGGATGGAAATGACCTGATCGAGTCCTTCGCAATTCACTTTGTACCCCGCGCCCAACATCTCGTCGTCACCGACGGTGTCTTATCGCGTTCTGTCGGCTCAAGGTCTTTGAAAAGCTTTACGTGATCCGTGTCTTGGCCCGTCGCATCCGTACCCGTATCCGTGAATGCATCCGCCCTCATCCGGACCCTCTCTAGATCAAGATTTGCGGTCTGAAAGAAGAGCTTGCGTTGCTTGGATGTTATTGCCCGCTTCTTGCCGGCATGGTGTCATTTCTCTTGTTGAGTTATCGTAGTTTCGTTTTGTGTTTGGTACATTAGAGCGTCTTGTGTACTTTCGGAATTCTCTTTTCTCACCTCAACCAACATCAACAAGATTTCTCGTTATCATCGATATCATTGTTGATCTTTCATTACACCCTTTCACACATACTATTGTCCTCATCATGTTGGGTCCTTTGAATGTAAATTTGGCGGATTTTGGTGTTTCCACTCGAAATGGTTTCCTTCCAGACCAACCGCCACTCCGGGAACTGAGCAACTCATACTACGAAAGCTGGGAGATTGTCCTTTCCCAACTCCCACAACTTCTCAAATCTGCTTCTCTAAGAAGTCATGTCGATCAATTACCAGTACTATCAACAAAGCACCTCATTTCTGAAGGCGAATGGCAAAGGGCATACATGATCCTCTCCTTCTTCACCCACTCATACATCTGGGAAGCCGGTGGACCATCACAGGTATGTACACGAGCTTAAACCCGCCCGTAGTTCGCCTCTAGATCCTGTCTGACATGACCAGCGCCTCCCGGCATCAATATCCGTCCCCTTTCTCGAGATCGCCCAGCATCTCGGACTCCCACCCACAGCAACCTACGCCGCTCTCAACCTCTGGAACTTCTCATCCATCTCCGGCGCAAACGATTTCACGCAACTAGAAGACCTCCGAAGTCTCCACACCTTCACCGGAACCAAAGACGAAGAATGGTTCTACCTGATCTCCGTCGCTATCGAGGCCTACGGCGCAAAGATCATCCCGGCGATGATGAAAGCCATGGATGCAGTCCGCGCGAACGACTCGGGTGTCGTGGCTGCTGCGCTTGAGACGTTCGCTCTAAATATCAAAGAGATTGCGAGGATCCTGAATAGGATGGATGAGCATTGCTCGCCGAAGGTTTTCTATGATGAGATTAGACCGTTTTTGGCGGGGAGTAAGAATATGGTATTGGCGGGCCTGCCGAAGGGAGTGTTTTATGAGGAGGGGGAGGGGAAGGGAGAGTGGAGACAGTATAGTGGGGGGAGTAATGCGCAGAGCTCTCTTATTCAGTTCTTTGATATCGTGCTGGGTGTTGAGCATCACTTGACCAAGGGGTCGAAAGCTAGGAATGGTTTCCTTTCGGTAAGCTTCCTCACTCACCAACCACAACCGGTGACATTGCTGACAGAAAGCAGGAAATGAGAAACTACATGCCAGGTGGTCATCGTGCTTTCTTGGAGAAGATGGAGTCGATTGTGAATATCCGAGAGTATGCGGAGAGCACCACGATCTCGGAAGTCACAGATGCGTACAACCTCGCTGTGAAGGAACTCGAGCTGTTCAGAAATGTGCATATCCAAGTCGTGACACGCTTCATCATCACGCCTTCGAGACAGAAGACGCCAAACGTACACCCTGGGCTGAATCTTGCAGTCGCTTCGTCAAACACTGCGTCCAAGGAGCTACACGGTACTGGAGGGACGCAACTGCTTCCTTTCCTCAAGCAGAGTCGTGATGAGACGAAGGATGCGACTTTGACGAGTGCATGATCATGATGGAGTTGAGTTTGTTTCTGTGTCGGGGGTCTGGGATTTGCATTTTCCGGAGTATGGTGTCGCATTCTGGGTGTTCTGAGCATTTTTGGGTAGAGGAGCGAGTGATGAAATTTGTAGATATGGCGAGCGAACGAGTAGAGCTTGGCTGGATAATCTCCATTGCCATGATCGATAGCAATAGTAGTAAATAAAGCACGATGAGACGGCCAAACATGGTTCTAGAGAACTTCCATTACCTCCAATCCCTTGCTGCACTGTTATCGAAACCTGCACATAATCATTATTCATCACCTACCCAGACCTTCAACGTCTCAACAATAACATCCGCCAACCCCACACCCTGCTCCCAAATCCCATTATGGTTCTGATCAAGAAATCCCTTCAACACTCTGAATTTCGTCACCCCCCGCAAACTCTCCAACCTCTTCCCCATACACTCAATCTGCGCCTCATCAACCAATTCATCCTCTTTCGAACTCACCACCACAACGGTCTTCGCTTCCGGCCACAATTTCGAGAAATCATGATTCGCCGGCGACGCTTTATCCCAGTCTTTCTCGTTCTCACCAAAGGCACTGACTAGAAACTCCTGATATGCTGGATGCGAATTGTTATCGCGGAGAAGTCGCATGTCGTAGATTCCCGCGACGCCAACGACGATCTCCGGATTTTTGAATGTGATTGATGGTGGGATTGAGATCAATAACTGGTCTCGAATGATGGATTGGTAAGCGAGTGTTGCACCGCAGGAGTGTCCGATTAGGAAGTACTTGCTGCCGAAGTGGTACTTGGATTGCAAGAAGGAGATGCCGGTTACGATGTCGAGGAGGTGGTCTGGATGAGTGGCGGACCGGAGGGAGTTGGGTGGAGTGGATGGAGATTGGGGGTGTTGAGGGTGAGGAGAGAGGCGGTATGAGAGGGAGGCGAAGGCTGTAATTTTGGATGTTATGAGAGGTGATGGGTTGGAGTAAAGATGTCGGATGGTGGGTAGAAAGGAGGCGTCGGTTATGGTTGGGTCGCGCCAGGCGCCGCCGTGGATGTAACTGGGAAATTTTAGATATATTTCTATGGTTTAGGGACTGGAACGTTCACATGATCCACAGTCCATCATCTTTCTGAAGCTCTGCCCCGAAGTGGTGATAGACGCTCAACTTTTGGAGTTCGTGGTCTCCGTAGCTGAAGTCTTGCTTGACGATGACTTTTTCCTCGTCAATTGGCTGGTTGGAAGACATCTTGAACTCTGTACACGTGATTGGTTATAGACGGTCCGGTTCGAGGTACTCGCTTCGTGTAGAGGAGGATCTTGCTAGACTCGGGAGCGAGGATTGTCTTGACAAAGAGATATCACTCGATCACTTGCCAAGCAATCAGCGGGAACCTTGATACCGGCGTTCAAACTGTGAACCTGTATTAGGAAGGTCATGAGGCTGCGGATTTCAAGCCGGATGCGATGATGCTGACTCGCTACTTCGACTCTCCGACGATGAAAATTGGTGTTCATCCGTGGTGCGAAGAAGCAAGAGTGGGGAATGGAGACGGAAGCGGATGCGGAAGAAAATCAAACCTCGGCTGGCAGCCCCAGGTGGATGCGCGTCATTTCCGCCACGTGCCAAAGCCGCGTGCATGTTATCCGTCTCCTCTTCAATTCTTTCTCACGAACACAGCTGTCCACTTCTCGAATCTTGGACCTGCATGATGGCGCTAAGGAATGAGGCTCATCGCTTCATCAACTCACATTGCCGCGTTCTATCCATTTTTCGATCTATTTCCTCAATCAATCCGAGCTGTGCTCCGATCCGTGGCATCCATGCCAGATAACCTGTACAGATACCAGCCGCGAAGAATGAAATACATTCACCGCTGGGCTCAATACCAATCAAGATCGTGATTTCGTGCTGATTCTTGCCTTTGTCTGGTATTCCAAAAGGGTGGATCGAAACTCACTGGGTACTCTCAATCTAGATCCAAAGCCGTAGTGGCCTGGAATCTATGTGTTCTTCCGTCGAACAACAGGCTCTGTATCTTGCAGCTCCCACATCGAGATCTCCTCCGGGGCTGTGTATTTTCCAAGACGGGTTATCACATGTTGTTTTGCACTTTGCTTCCATAGTCCAGCTTCTAGAAGCTGATATCAGATGCCATGAACCTTGGCCGGCCGTTCAACAGCTGAAGCGTGGAGTGAGAAATTTCAACCGGCCAGAACATTGACACGAGGATAAGTCTCTATACATGATTGGATTCCGAAGAGCTGGCATCGTCCCAGTTAAAGGTTCGGCCAAGGTGTCGAGTGCAACAAAATTTGTCTTGGTCTCTGGGCTCTTCATCGATTCGCGAGAGCCTAGAAGCAATTGGGTCGCACCAAATATTGGCCAAGGAAAGCTTTGCTAGAAGGCGATAGTGATTTCGGGGGTTCCGACAGCATCTAGATGCCCCTTTGAAGAGCTCTCTTTGCCCATGTTCTCTGTCCATTCTTTCTTTTGTTCGCTGTTGAAATGTTTTCGAGCGATGGAAAGAGGTATTTTAGTCGGGCAGCACCGGCCTTGGCTTCGTTCATTCTGGAGGGTCAGCACGAAGTAATGAACAATACTGGTGGCGTTGAAAGAGATCAAAGTATTTCGACAGATCAAGTATTGAAATCTGTTGGACACAAGAATGGGAATTTTTTGAGACAATGATATGCTTTCCATGGAATAATATTCAGATGGATATGAGCTTAACTTTGGTGATATTGACATACCTTGCCTAGGTTGGCCCTCCTCAAGCTTCAACGAGTTAATGACATTATCCTATTATTGCCTACTGGCAACTAATTTGAGTTTGTCATTAACAGCCAAGCCAGAGTGCGCCACACAGTCAGAGTCGTGGGGTATGCATTTTGCGCGATTAGGACATCCCTTTGGCACCGTCGTTCAGTCGCATCCATTTCTCATCGCGTCTCGAGTTGAAATTTCACAAAATCTCCATGTTCGCACCCATCAAAAATGATTCACGACCCCTTACGGACCTATGACAATCAAGCATCGAACAACGTGGTCTACTCGACCAATCACAGTTATTTCGTGAGATGCGTACTTGGTGCTTAGTTCAAGACCCAAGGCCATGGCATCTGCTCGGCACCAAGAATGCAGGCGACTTGGCGACGTGCATCTCCTCATCTGGAAAACATGATTGGTAGTTGACGACGGGTTTCCCGCCAGAGCTGAATTTTACTTCTTGGAGTTCTTGGGGATTTGATATCGAGCTATGGGGGCAGCCGTGAGTGAATGATACAAGAACTCGCCATGTATCCTTCATCGGTATCGAATCTTCTCTCTCTAACATCAATCCATTCCCTTCTCACAACATCGAGAAGTCGTAAGGAAAAACTCTTAAATTCGAACAATCACTACCGCAACTTGCCAATATGGCAGCACTTGGCCAATACGACGTAAGCCAAATCACAGATCCCTCGCCTCTTACCTCTCACAGCACACCTACTGACACAATCCCAAACGCAGTGGCTCCTCGCCATAATCACCATAGCATTCTGCTTCAGCGCCTTCGGAAACGGCGCCAACGATGTCGCCAACTCATACGCCACCTCGGTGGCTGCACGCACTCTCACCATGATTCAAGTCGGTTTCCTCTCCATCGTGACCGAATTCGTGGGAGCCGTCGCCCTCGGCGCCCGCGTGACGTCCACGATCAAGAATGGTATTATCTCGATTGATCGATTTGAGGATAGGCCCGGGGTGTTGATGCTGGCGATGACGTGTGCGGAGGTGGGAAGTGCGACTTGGTTGATGGTTGCGACGAGATTGGGGATGCCGGTTTCGACTACGCGTACGTATTGCTTACTCTTTTGTGGTCTAGAATTTAAATCATGATATTGGCTGTGCTGACTGAAAAATGTAGAGACGATTGTCGGTGCTCTTGTTGGTGTAGGGTTTGCTTCCCAGGCGACTATTAAATGGTCGTGGGAGAGTGGAAGTGTCTCCCAGGTTGCAGCTTCGTGGGGAATTGCTCCTTTGATTGCTGGGGCTATGGCTGCTGTTATCTTTGGAACGATCAAGTACTCTGTATTGGACAGAAAGGATCCTCTGAAGAATGCTTTGAGGCTCATTCCGTTCTACTTGGCTTTTACGGCTGCTATGCTTGCCCTCTTCATCGTTGGTATGTATTGAATAAGTCGAAGATGAGACTCCTATTTGAGTGGTTGCTGATTACAGACTTACAGTTGAGGCACCTACTGCACCCTCTCTAGAAGAATTTGGTGCCGGCAAGGCATGTGGTATCATCCTGGGTGTATTCTTCGGAATGCTCGCCATCGCTTATATCTTCTTCATGCCATATTTCACACGCAGATTGATCAAAGGCGACGCACGCCTCAGATGGTACCACATCCCACTTGGTCCCATGCTTCGCAAAGATAATGTGAACTTGTACTTCCCCGGCGACCCCAACGGCGATGTAGTGATTGACCACTACGAGAGCGCTCACCGCGCAGCCGATGTCGCCGACTCCCCAGTCTTGAAGTCCAACAACGAGAAAGATCTTGGGAACAACTCGCCACGAGAGACAGGTGTATCTAAGGACCCCGATTCCATCGACACGGATCCAGAACAGAACACTCTGCCTCCACCCGCAAAGGATAAGCGATTCATGTACGTACCTATTTGCAACTCCCATCTCCCAAATTCTCGCTAACACATGTATCTCTAGGGGACCCAGAGAGCGCTTCCTCACACCAACAGCTCATCTCTCCATGTTTCATCCGCAACGACTCTGGTCCTGGACGAAATTCATCGTCATGCAAGGCGTAACCCGCGACTGCGTATCCCACGACTCCAAATCCCTCGCAAAGACCCACCAGCGCGCCGTCCACTACGACAACCGCGTCGAGCACCTGTGGACATACCCACAAGTTGCCTCCGCCATACTGATGTCCATCGCGCACGGCTCCAACGACGTCGCCAACGCCGTCGGCCCCTGGTCCGCTGCCTACTCAACGTTTCAAGCTGGTGAAGTGGCGACGCGCTCGCCGACGCCGGTCTGGATGCTCGTCGTCGCTGGTCTGCTTCTTGGTTTGGGATTTTGGGTGTTCGGGTATCATATTATCCGATCTTTGGGCAATAAGATCACGCAGTTGTCGCCGACGAGAGGATTCAGTATGGAGCTTGGGGCTGCCATTACGGTGTTGTTGGCGTCGAGGTTGGGATTACCGGTTAGTACGACGCAGTGTCTGACGGGTGCGACGGTGGGCGTGGCGTTGATGAACTATGATCTTGGGGCGGTGAATTGGAGGCAGGTGTTGTTTATTTTCAGTGGATGGGTTTTGACGCTGCCTATTGCGGGGTTGATTTCGGGGATTTTGATGGTGATGGCGTTGAATGCGCCGCATTTTTAGGGGGGTTGATGGGAGGTTGGGGAAGGAGAAGGAGTGGGAGAGAGTGTGTATTTTTAGATTGGGAAGACTACGGACTGGGAGATCTGAATACCCTCGTTTGTTTTGATCTGGTGGGATGGTAATTAGGCGAGGAGCACAGATAAATGAAGCAATCCTTTCTCGCGCAGTTTCTTCCCAATTTGTGTACGAGAGTATTGGGTTTAGAGTGCTTGTAAAGCAGCGTACACTGTCGAGTAGCCGGTGGATACAATAATCTATCCATCAGTTCCATCGGACTCCTGGAAGACAGCAAGCAGACTGCTCATGTTATTAAACATTAATATTACATTTCATTCTCTAGCACCGCACCATATATACAAAAGAGGGAAATCAGAGCACCGCTTACTGTTCATCTCACCCTGCAAGCTCAACCCGCAAGCCCAAAGAGACGCGTACAGCACTCACTCCGCCTTCCTCCTGCTCCTCTGTTTTTCCCCGTCTGATCTCAGAACGCACGTAAATTACAGCTACCTTCTCTAACCTCCCTCCCTCACATCGTAAAATCCACACAACTCATATATGTCTGCTTCGCCTCCTTGCTATCCCACCACCACTGCATAACACACTTCCCCGCCTCCCCACACATCGCCTTGACATCCGGCATCGTGACCTCGAATTCCGTCTGATTCTTCGGCACCTCCGTCGCCGTACTAGCATACACCCCAAAGCTAGCCATCATCTCTCCAATCATCTTGTTACTCCCGGTATCCACAATACTAACGTTACACGTTCCGGTGTGTTTGGCTTGAATATCGACTTTGATGGGGACGGTTTGACCAGGCGTGTATTGTTGTACGTTGTTGGCGTTGTCTTCGAATTGCAGGCCTTTGCAGAGGGAGACGTCGCATTCGGCGGGGGAGAAGTCTTTCTGCGAGGAGCCGATTTGTTGCAGTTGTTCGATGGGGCCGTAGGCGTTGGAATTTAGATTGTTGAAGACTTGTTCGCCGCAGACGGCTTTCATGGCGGGGCCGACGGCGCGGGTTGGGGGGGAGGTGACGATGCCGTGGGCGGTGGTGAGGGTGAGCAGGGAGAGGGTGGTGGTTGATGTGGCGAGGATGTGAAGACGCATCGTGGATAGTGTTTGGGTGTGTGAGGTATAAATTGAGTAGATAGATAGAAGGTAGATGGTAGATCAAGTTGTGTAAATGGTTGAGGAAATGACCGCTTGAACTTTGATTGTTTGAAAAAGGTATAAATAAAGAGCGACTTGAAAATATACTCAGCATCAGAAACCGCCCCGGGAGAGGGATAGAACGCAAACTATATACCAACCCAACTCTTGCATGCATGATGAATTAAGACCGGATGGAAGAGCATGCGATCGTCTCGCAACCTTCAACTGAATGTAGGATGGCATTTAACTTTGCAGTAAGCGATTGCATATTCGTTTCAACCGAAGAGTAGAGGAAAACACAAGCCGAAGGCAAAACAAGACATGCCAAGACCCGATCTGACGCAGGCATCGCTGGAGATCTGGGGCGAGAAGGTCTGTGCATTGATGTGCGTGATCTGGGTGAAGCCTTTCCTGAGCCCTACGATGTTTCATGCTGGACTGAGGACTTCGGACGAAGAAGGACTAGCTGGATTGGGTGTTCATGCGCGAAATATCGCATGGGGTTTAGATACTTTAGGATACCTAGAACTCGGCGGGAAAGCGATTGGTGGCCAGTCGCAACTTCTACTTTCTTCGTCGGTTTTATCGTCTCAATTGTTAGAAGGTACCTAGGGTCCTTCGCGTAAGCGAGTTGATGTTGAAGTGTCTGCTGTACTTCAGACCAAGAAAATCGGATCACCCCAGCGCCGGCCGGATCTTCAGCTCATGTAAACCAGATTTGAAGAGTCTGCATAACACTATGCGAATCGATCTTGAAGCATCTGATATTTCGGATTCGAGAGTATCGGATCACATGAAGCCAAGTCTTCAGACCAAGCAGCAACTTACATTGCAGATCAGGTCGCATCCATGCTCATGCTGTTCCACCAATTCGCATTCCCATCAAAATCGTTCCTCTGATGAAAGAAACTCTCCGCTAACACGGCGAGCTCATCGTCCGAATACGTCAACGGCACTGCAGCAGCAGTCACTGGCAGCGTACCGGCACCAGTCGCAAGCATCGTCGAACCATCGAGCGGATCAATCACATGGGTCATGTTGGGTGTCAAATTACCAAATTCTTGTCGTTCGACACGAGTTGGTTGGGGTAGGACGGAAGTTTGCGCCATTTCTGTTCTGGATCCGCCGAAGCTGGTGTGCAGGGAGGGGCCGAAGAGTTGACGTGCGGAGCCGTGGATTTCGCTTGAGGATGAGTATTCGAGGACTTCGAAGAATTGGCCGAGATCGATGAGGAGTTTTCGGTTTTGGCGGGTGGGCTCCTCGCTGGCTACGTATGTTGAGGAGACCGTTTCGGCGAGGCGTTGTAGCTTATTGGCCTGTATGTGTAAGTTGCGAATCTTGGTTCAGAGTTGGGTACGTACAATTCTGCCCAGGTGTGGCCACTGTTCGCCAAAGCCACGGATGAACTTTAGGCATTTGTCAAAATTATCCTGCTTCTCTCTTCTCGTTCCTGGATCATCTACGAAGCTCTCTTGCAAGTAGATGGTGGCAATGATGGCCACACAGTGGCCCAGGAATGGATCCGTGACTTTGAAGGGCTTAGCTTCCAGCATGTCGATAAAATTAATGATCCAGGTGGCATGCGAAGATATCAGATCCGAAGTGTGCTGCAGGAAGATTTCCGGAATGACACATTTGAAGTTTCGCAGTCGCAGCGATAACAACAGAGGATGATTGAGAAGACACAAGTTAGTATGGTAGAGGAACTGAATGAACAGCCATGGTCCCCAATAATCCCGATTCGAGTCTAAATGTTCCACTGACTTCTGTGAGAACTTTGCAGGCTCAAAGCGGTGAATGTAAGGCATCCGGGTCTCGAAGTCCATTTGGTGCGCCAGGATAAGAGCATACTCGGATTGTGAAGACCAAGGTGGTAAGCTGCTGGGTTTGCCACGCCGACGAGCATATCGGGTGATCTTGAACCAGACTTCACTCAGTTGAATAGCATATGCTACAATACCTTTGTCGGGTCCTTGTTCGTCATTTCGAGCGGGGCTTGATTCCTGGCTCGGAGAAAGTGGCTCGCCAGTCGTTTCTGGATACCATGGAAAGTTGTCCTCGGCAGAAAAGTCGAGGATCATAAAATCGGCACCGTGTAAACGCTTGACGAGAAATAAGCTCCAGAAGCAGCGTCGGCGCTCTTCTTTCTCCTGATCCGGTAAGATAAGATTTGATTCTGATGTCAGGCCGGCGTTGTGGGCGAGGCTCATGGCCAGACTGCAATGGATACTCGCTCGTCTTGTGTGGCCATCTGCGGATGTTAGATAGATGGCTTGAAATATGGAGTATCTTACCTGTAAAGTCAACAATGGTCAAAAGACACAATGCTTGGATGGTAGAAAGCTCAACCGCTCCCTCGAAAACTTGCTTTGAGACAATTGTCCTCGCCGCTTCGACATACCCAGTGGTGAGCCGCGCATGGTTATTCCGGGACTGTTGGTCTTCCGTCAATCTCAAAGCAATGGCGAGAATCGAAAGCAGCACTTCCGGCCTGCGATCTTTCAAGGTTCGAATGAAGCTCGAGCGCTGGAAGAGAGGCAATGGCTGACAGTCGCAGTATTGAAGGTACGTTTCGGCAGCACCGAGGATGACATCCCAAGAAGGAAGGTTTCTAACCACATTAGGCGCACATTCTCTGTAAATAAGTCACGTCTTACATATCGGATGATCTTGGACTCGGTAGAGAACGATGGACGGTCGTCCTCGGCGTATCTGGTACTTGAACCGATGTACTCCTACTCATGGACGCTTGATTCGCAAGGACTTCTGAAAGTTGGTTTTCTAAGAATCTCAACCGATCCTCCTATTTTTTGTCATCAGTAATAATGGATTCAGCCAGCAATAGAGAAGCAAGTACGTACCACTCTCCCGTCTCCCGCCGACGAGCTCGTAGGCCTGATTCCCGTAACCTGAGGAGACGGCGTGATGCTCGACCGCTCTAGGTCTGGTCGTTCATCTGCATAGTAGCAATTCTGCTGCAATCGAGCGCAGTGTGAACAAATGGGTTTCTCGCCTGGACATCGTGACTTCTTGCGCCTTTCGCGATCAGCTTCTGCTGCGCGGATGTATCGCGGATCAAGACGGATGTGCTTACCGACACGGTTCACAGGCTTGCCTGATCCGCTTTGCTGGACGTTCCGATGACATCGTCTGATTCCTTGTCAATAGATTAGAGCACTAATGTAGCACTTGGGAATCATATTGTCAATTTGTCGTTGTTCTCATAGACTCTTTTAGCAAAGTTGGGATGTTGTTGTCGGGACAGATCAAAATCTGATACGGGCTAGCCCGTCTGCCCGCATCCGTATCAACTTCGGGTTTTCTCGCTTAAGGAGAGATCTGTCAGAATCCAAATAAGCCAGATCAAGAAAAGGACGTAGGTGTAGGTATTAACGATCCTTATGTATTCAAATCGCTGACCGTTGATTCGCAAGCCCAGACTCCCGCAAGACACATCGTAGTAATTATAAGCTGTCTAGCGTCACGTTCTAGTCCTATCTGGATATACCACGTGATCATGCAGTTTTTGAATCATCAGTCCCTTGTAAATGCATACAATACCGAAATCCAAATGTCACTGAGTTTTAAAAGCATAAATAGCTTTCTATTCAGTCTTCACATAAGTCCATATCCCAAGAAATTTAAAGACATTCTTATCCGAGCATTCCGACTCCACGTCAAAAACTCCCCTACCAGCCCCGCTACCAGCCATCACTCTCAAGCGATACGTCGACGAGGAGCAAGATCAGCCACCAACGGCACCATTCCCAGCCACGCATCATTGACTTGCATTGGCGTGCAGAACGGGCTGACGGTTTGACCAACGGCGAGAGTTGATGGCGGAAGGGGGTTGAGCTAAAAATCCTGTCTGCTTAACCCCCATATGGAGAGAGCGATAAGCTTGCTTGAGAAAAACAAGAATTATTCCTGCACCAAGAAAGCCAGCAGCAAGCTTGACAGGCCGGAGTTGAAGCAGGTTCAGATGATTGGAGAGATGGATAGGGCAAAGTATAAATTGTACCTTAGAGACATGACGCCAGTGATCTATGCGTTGGCCAGAGCAGAGCAGAGCACAATTGCAAAGTGAGGCTTGAGCTTGAGCTTTATCTTTTAAGGCTGCTACTGCATGCCCGCCTGCCTTCGAGATTTCCGATTCGATCTCTTGAGCGAGAAGTGCAGTCCGGTCTTCCAGTTGTCAATTGATCGACCGAACCTTGCATGACCGGGCTGGATTCTCCTCAAAAGGAATACCTTACATTATCTTACCTTACATCATTTCCCCATTCTCCTCTCTCTCCATCTCCGTCTCCGTCTGCATCACCCACACTTTCCCCTATCTTTCTCGAATTAACATCCTCACCACCAGCACGACAACACCACCATCATCATCATCTCACCACGCCCAGGTTGAAAAGTCATCGGCCTGAAGGGACAAGCACTCAAAAACAGCACGGCTATTCGTTGACCGTCCTCCGCGCCGCACTTCACCCGACCTATCAGCAGCCAATCCGCGAGTGGATCCCCCCGTTTTAATCTTGATCGTGCAATCTTAGCGCGGGATTACATTCAGGGGCAAAGCACCAACACCGCCAGGTCCAGAGCGAGTATCCAAGCAGAGAGGAGAGCAGGGCAGGCCAGGGCAGGCCAGGGCAGGAAAGAATTGAAGGAAGAGACGGGCTGGCTTGGGCTGCTCATCACATCAGCATCAGCATCATAACCTTAATTCCCGGACATCCACGCCAAAATTCTCCTTCTCCTTCTCCTTCTCCTCCTTCGTTCTCGAACTCTTTCCTGGTTCTTCACTCCCTACCTTACCTAACTTCACCTTACTTCAATCTCACCCACGTCTCTCGTTTCGACTCTACTACTCTCCTGCACATACTCTTATTCTTCGATTCGACACTACATCCCTTTCCACGGCTTCTGCAGCATCGGATTCGATTAATCGACTAATACCAGTAATCAACCATCCGACGACGACAACAATCATTCATCCTTTACGGTCGTTATAATTATATTTTCTTCTCCATCTTCTCTTCACACGACTCAGCCTTCCACCGCTTGTTCCATATCCCGCGCGGCTTTTGCGACTCCTCACCATCCCGTCAACACATCAGGGGTCGTCTCATCACCAGTTGAAACAGCAATCCGAACTTTCTACACCGACAGCCCGGACGCGGACGAGAAGACCAGACGAGACAACAACAATTGATCAGACCGACAGATCACCAACCGCCAAGATAGCTACCTTACAAAGAGCCCTTACCAGTCCCCCTACCACGCTCTACGAAGATGCGATGACCTTCACCGACCATGCCGGCCTCCCTTCGCCCATGCCAGGCTCACCTCCAGACCTAACGGGGTCCAAGTCCTCGAAATCCTCCTCCTTTCACTCCTCTTACCAGTCTGACAACAGCATCCTATCTGACGTGGGCAACTTCGAAGACATTGGACTGGACGACGAATCAAGGACAGAGGCGGAGATAGGGACATTCGAGGTCAAGACCAGCAGTAACCCGTACGATGCCTCATTCACCAGCGATCTACGAAACACCGCGAACTCGAGAAAACGTGTCCCAATGTCTGCCACCAATGGCAATCGGGTGCAGCGGGAGTTGACTGCTGGGAAGGGAAGACCATCGTTCCCCAGCCTGCGTGGACAGGTCCGAAGCGTGACGGATGGATTGGGTCTACTACCTGTACAAAATGGCATGCGGAGGGGACTGTCGAGTCCCAGTGCTCCGTCTCTGCCAATGATGAAACGAAATCGAAGTTCGAGCCCAAATATAATGCGCAATGCTAGCTATAATCTTTCTGCGAATGCTCTCAAGACAAGGAGAGGGAGTTGGCAGGCTAATAGGGAGAGGAAGACTGCTCAGCAGTTGGAATTGGAGTGTGATGAGGACGATGGGGATGATGTACCCGATGAGTGCTTCTTGGAGAATGTGCCAATCTCGCCGCGGCCATTGAAAGAACGGACAAAGAGTACGTCTACATCTGCTGCAACTAGTCCGGAGAGAGCGCCAAAGGAAAGGGTTAGGAGTGTAGGAAATGGGACTTCACCAATACCTGCCGAACAAGGAGAATTGCGGTCTCCAAGAACGAACATGCACAGGACGGTCACCATGGGGCAGATGCCCTTTAATCATGAATTCAATCCAAAAGGCAGAGCCAAGAGCTGGACTGCTGCCTTGTCGGAATTGAGTCCGGAAGCCAAAGCTCTGACAGAGGCACTGGAAGCACATGCTGAGGATGTGGAGAACGACCCAATGCAAAGGAGAAGTTTCAATGCGAAGAATCGACCATTTGTGGAGAAGCAGAGGGTCAAGTCTGCTATTGCAGAATTGCCACCTTTGCGAAGGACAGACATCATGATTGATCCCCTACCAATTTCGAAAGAGAAGGAAGCCGTTCTATCTCGGACTCGGCCATCATGGCTCCCGCCAAAGAATCCCGCAGAAGAGAAACGCCATCTAAAGGAATACCAGAAGATGATGGCGTCTGCTCTGGAAGCAGAACGGAAGAAGGAAGCTCAGAACAAGGCAAAGACCACTTGCCGAGATGACACTGCGAACTCTCTTTTGAGGATATGGGAGGAACACGTCTTACCGAATTGGGATGTTGTCACTACTCAGAAGCGGACAAGGGAACTCTGGTGGAGAGGAATCGCTCCCAGGAGTCGAGGCATTGTGTGGGAGAAGGCTATCGGAAATCAACTCGGCCTGTCAGATTCCTCATATACTGCTGCTCTTCGTAGAGCACAGGCGTTGGAGAAGACGATCAAGCGCGGTTCGCAGTTGAGTCCTGATGAAGAGAAGAAGAAGGCATGGTTGGACAGAATCGAGAAGGACGTAGGGAGCACTTACCCCGAGCTGCGGATCTTCCAACCGGATGGTCCACTCCACGGTGCTCTTTTAGATGTGTTGAAGGCATATGCTATGTATAGAAGCGACGTTGGATACGTGCCCGGCACAAGCGTAAGTTCTCCTCCAGTTGAAAAGAGACATCCAACTAACCTTCCACAAAGACAATAGCAGCTCTCCTCCTCCTCAACCTCCCCACCCCATCCGCCTCCTTCTCCGCGCTCTCCAACCTCCTCAACCGCCCCCTTCCACTCTCCTTCCACACCTCCGACTCCGGCGCCATCTCCCGCACCTACACGCTCTTCACCTCAACCCTCAAACTCAAATCCCCTCGCCTAGCCAAACATCTTTCGTCCTTACAGATCCAACCTTCCGCCTACCTCGCCAATATGTTCACTTCTCTCTTCACGGAGAATCTGAGTCTCGATAATGCGACAAGGCTTTGGGATGTGATGGTTTTCGAGGGGGACGCCGTGCTCGTTAGGGCTGCGGTTGCATATATGGTTGAGTTGGAGGGGAAGTTGTTTGGTGTTAAGACGGAGGGGGAGGTGAGGGCTGTTGTGGAGAGGGGTCTGGGGTCAGGGTCGTTGGTAGGGAATGAGGATGCTTGGATGGGTGCTGTGAGGGGGGCGGGGAAGGCTTGATGTTGAGTGACATTTGGCATTGTGTCCCAGAAACAGAAGAGTGACATTTCGGGACTCTGTATAGAAAGCGATTGGAACCTGGATGGCGTGTAGGTCCACTGCCACTGCCTGACGGTAGTATATATCAGCTGCTGCTGAACCCTTTGCTCTGCTCCTCGCAGCCTGAGAGGAGAGTGAGAGGTGCCTCAAGGGCGTCAGCTCAGCTGTGCCCAACATGTGGAAAAGGCATCGGGGTCGAGGGTGGAAGGCCCATGTATGTATGTATGAATGTGGAAGTACAGTAGACGGAGAGGAGAGTGGTATTGGAGTAGAAGTAAGAGGAGTATATAGTCTGTCTGGCCATCCCGTGGCATCAAAGCTAGCTGGCAATGGCGTTTTTACATGATAATGTATATGTATATATCTCTGTTCATATCCGTATATTCACTTCCTCGTTTCCCAAGTTTGTAATTCCGTGCGTGTGTATTCGTGTCATTGTTCTACATCTCCTCATTCACTCTCTCCTATCTCCTCACTATTTCGTGTTCGTTTCGGTTTGGAGGGATGGAGGGTGGACGGTGGATAGGATGAGGCTGAGTGTCTCAGTAGTATAACTTACCTCACTTGCCCGAGTATCTCGCTATCGGAATTACCATACCGTGTCATTTCAGCATTCAGCATGATGCCAAAGTCAAAGATGAAAACAACTGCGAGAAAGGAAAGGAGTCTGCTGGTCTACTGGTCTGCTACGCGAGAGCTTAAGAGCTGTTTGATGGGATGATGAGAAGGCTCGAGGGAAATTGCTCGCTGCTAGCTCCTGGCGTCGTCGCGCCGAAGATGGGATGTGATGGAGAGCTAAAGAGAAGGGGAAGGTGGTGGAGGGAGCTGTCTCTTATACACA
>JAFJYH010000375.1:0-39396 GCA_017365405.1 Cadophora malorum | reverse complement strand
GTGCTGCATCAAAGAAATCGGCAATGTGAATCAGGGAGAAAAGCGTGTGGGAGTTGACTTTCTCAGCACGGATCAGATGTGTTTCGTGCTGTAGGGCCTGTGCCAGCCCTTGGAAATGCTCGCGCGACGGGATTCTGCCTAAGGCCAAGACGTTGACTACATTTAAAGAAGAGAATAACTCTGAGAACTTGCCATCGGAAAGAACCCTCAGACGGAATTGAAGGGCGGCGGATGCAAAAGTATGGCCAGGTACGCTCGTGACAACGACCAATCGAGGACGGACAGCACGAGGAAGGCTCGACGCCGAGCCGATCACTGTCCACTCTGTTAACATGTCTACCACTCCGTCAAGGCCGCCGCAATCCTGAGCAAATATGCACAACACATCGATGAATAGCGATAATAGTCTGGCCAGGACATGGCCAGCTAAATGTTGCTGCTTTTGCTGGTCAGCCTCATCTATCCAGCCCACCGGATGATCGATTGTCTCATGGCAGGTGTTTCTGCCTCTCAATTTGACTTGGGTGTAATCAGGACAGCTATCTGCGATGAGAATTGGGTGATCGTCATTTTGTGTGGCTGGATCGAGACAGATGTTTGCAATCCCATAGTTTCGACACTTTGATATGGCGTTGCCGGGATACAGAGCTCTCAATACGCGTGTTTTGAACTGCTTTCCGAAGAAGAAAAGTAGAGACGGGCGTTGGTTTGTAGGGTCTGGAAGCGAGGTCGAAATATGGTGAAGTCGATTTGTATATTGCAAACCGACACCGCTCTCCCCTTGATACATGCGAAGCCAGTATTGGTGAGCACACAGCGCCATGTTACTGACGCTTGATTGAAAGGGGATCGGTTCAAATAACAATTTGGATACAATCTGATTTCCATCGGCAACTTTGGAGGATTATCAAGATGTATACCTACTGGACGGGTGTGGGTCGTGAGTGTGATGGAACAAGACATCCGAGTTATGAGGGTATGAGGGTGGTAGGTGATTGATCATGATTTAGTTCAAGTGAGGTGGATGTGTGGGTCAGGTGGGGCAGGTGGTCAAATTAGGCGAGGTGGTGTTGTCAAACACTTGAATTAAGCGAGTTGGCACATAAATTAAGCGAGGTGGTAATGGGGTCATCATCACCAGAATGCCCCATAACTGCCAACACTCCAATAACTACGCTGGCTTAAGAAATTGGTGGCGAGTGCAGGTATTACGTGATCTCAGTCAAAGCATGCAACAAATTCATTCACAATAGGGTTGCTTAGAGATGAATGCAGTTGTAATTTCTTCCATTTAATCAAAGAACGACCTTGGATACACCCTCTTTACCAGAAGGTGACCTGATATTGTGTACGCGGGCAATTCATCCGCTAAAGAGCGTCTGCGATCCTCCATCAAAGACCTGCCCCCGATGATTCTCTGGATCAATTGCTCCCTCCACAATTTGAGCGCCCACATGCTTGCGATAGCTTGCGTACATTGGAAGCGTAAGAGAGTCGGGTCTCTTGAAAATTGCTTTCCGAGGAGTCTGTTGGACGGAGGCTCCTTCTGTATACGGGGGAGGATATGTTTCTTGGGCGGAGGAAAATTTCGAAACTAGCCGTCGGCATGCACGTCTGAATCTTGACCCGTTAATCCTTTCTTGGATCGCCTGGAACCGGTCTTCGTTGAGATAGACGATGATACACATTGCTTTGTCTGTTAGATTCGCTATGACTATCAAAGCTGTTGGGATCTTACTTCTGTTTGAGATTTCCTTTCAAGTGAGCTTTGAATCCTGGGATCTATAGATGTGAGATTTGAGATCGACTGCGTTTACAGCTTTCAAGTACCTGGATTGAAATGTAGCCAGCCTACCAGGCCCTCAATTATCAGATGGCATTTAATACCACCCGTTATGTGTACTACATCGTTGAAGGTGGTCACTATAGATGCAGTAGCAAATTGATGGCACGACTCATGATCTATCCACTAACTGCTTTAGGAAACCCGGAACTCGTCTTCAGTCTTTTGATCGACGTCTCACAATAAGTCATATAATTTCGAGAAAATCAGCGAAATCTCAGTCCAGGAACTACGATATATAATGTCGCAAACTATCAATATGACCTCGGTAAGATACCCTAGCCCGCAAAAGCATATTTTTAACAAGTAGCAGGAAGAGTCTGTCTTCACCGACAAGCTGGAACAGATGCCTTTCACGCCTGCAACGCAAAAGGTTAATGTTGCCGACGCCTACGACGCGCAGAGTCGTGCCAACAACGCCGAGCGAGAATTGTCGACTGCACGTACCAAGCTCACACGAGAGATTCGCAAGAACCGTTACCTTCAACAACAAAACTACGAGTATATGGAAGCACTGGCACGAGCTGTGCAGGACTGCAGTGTGATAAGGCACCACTTTGATCTCGTGTCGAGTTCGCATCTTGCTCTCTCGCAGGAATGTCAGAAGGCAAAAGTGATGGTGGAAACTTTAGAAGCTGTTATTCGGATGCTCTCTACATCTTCCCTTGAAAGGTCAGGCAGCTCGAATGCAATGGTACGCGGAGAACAGCCTGCAGTGGACAAAAAGGAATGATGACACTTTTGATATTTGGATGCAGCTATTCTGTGGCTTCTCTATCTCTTCCACCTTCTGTTTTCATATCGTCTTTCGCACCATTGAGAATCGCCCGGGACTCTTTAAGTAGATCGATCAGATTGTATTCAGTTATAATGTTGCCCAAGTCATTTGACCCGTTTGACAACATCTTAACCACACCTATCGCAGTATCGATTCGTTGAAGAACTTCATTCATCTCGCCAATCTTGATGGTCATCCACCATGTATGATCATCTTCACAGTCACAGTCCACTTTAGTTCTCTTTGAACCCCGAGCACCATCATCAGAGCCTTGAAATATGAGTATAGACAAACACAGTGGAAAGGGAGGCTTACTTTCGGTGTGTTTTACATGTGAGAGATTCGATGTCTGTTCCCGTCGACGCTTCTTCAGCCTGACACTGCAAAGTCCCTCGAGGGCATTTGCAGTTCCGACTTGACGCGCGTGGGTGCCACTGGTAGCCATGGCCTGTAGCTGGGTTCCCGCCGCTGGGAGTGCCGGGGGCGTCTCAGGTGAGAATTTCGCATCTTTGACCAGTATCTCGAGGTTGGTCCTGCCCGGGCTAAAGTTCTGTGTCTCGTCAAAGGTATCAGAAAGATTAGTGATACCATGCGAACCAGCCTGCTGAGAGACTCCGGATTTATGATTGGTAGACTGGTAATCCGCTCGTGAAATTTCAGCTTTCCTGGAGTAACTATTCATTGCGTTTGCCCCAAAGGTGGCTACTACATTGGTATTAGCACATTGAAAATGGGTGCCGAATCAACGCAGCTACCGTCAAACCTGTAACCCACGTCCTGCATATAGCCAAGCTTGGCTGTCGTGGGACAGAGGATATGGAGTGCAGCATCTTCAGGGCCTGTATCGCGGCTGGCTGAGTGGCCACCTTTAGCTGGTTGAGACGTTGGCGAGCCAGAATTGATGTTGGAAGATGCAAGGTGCCGAGCATCAACACTGGATGGGGCTGCGTACTGTCGACTGGCTGACATTTCTTATGCAGGTTCTTGAGTTGAACAGAGGAAATGAAAGTAGAGAGAATGGTACGAAATACAGTGAAGACTCAGGAGGGAGATGAAGGTGAGAGGGGGACGAAGTGCTCTTTTCTACTTTCAGCGGCTACTGAGCCTGGAGAGATCTCTCCGTGATCGGTTTACTTGGAGGAGATAGACCAGCGTCTCCATCGCCAGGTCGTGAAGGATGTGCCAGAAATAGACGAGGCAGAGACGGTCGTCACCGTTCGTCAGCCTTTGGGGCGGATCGTAGATATGCCGTCTGCAGATTGGCGCTTTTCTTCATTGCGTCGTCGAGCCCATGCCTCTCTTGAATCGTATCTACCAATCACGAAGTTAGAAGGCATTCCACATCGCAATCTAGGAGTTATCTAAATATATCTCTCGTATTCAATGCATTTTAGGTTTCCCAAAGACGCTTAAGGGGTTATTGGTGGAGCATCTGTCGGTGGAAAGGGAAATCTTCGTCGATACCTCCAATGGCAGTTCAAGGAGTGTGGAAGGGGAACAGCTGAACCTTTCCATATCTGTACAAGAATAGCGACTGGCTCCAATCAAGCTGCTTCCAAGCTGCCATGACGACGCCTTATGCCGATGGCACTCAGCCGGTCCCACACGAGAGGAGACTTGCCTTGATTTGTGCGTGAAATCTGGTGATCTGGAGCTATTTTCGACAAGTCTGCCTTGCCATTGACAAATCCTTGCTACCAGTATACATCGCAACAGCTTCTAACTCAGTAAAGCACCAAGTATGATGGCAAGTGGGATCCGATAGTGGGTCGATCTCTTGAAGGGGGAAGTATAAGAAGCCGTCTCCTTCCCAGCTCGGAGGACAGACGTTTGTCCTACAATTTACATCTCTTTGAACCCTCGGCTCTCTCCTTGACCCAGCAACTTTCATCAACATGAATCTAGAACCGCAGACCCACGACAGCCAGCTAAGTATGGAGATCGACTGGACCTCTGACGCGGACTCATCAATCCCTCATGACGACATGAACGATCTGGATTCTCAGCTGCAAGCCATACCACAGAACAACGATGACCTATCAGCCATTCTTGGTCTCGATACCTGCAACTCGGATTCGAATGCAGAGACCCTGCAAGAGGGCATTGAAAACCCGTGTTCCGAAACTCAGTTTACTGCAGAGGAAACACACACACGTCTCATTGGCGCCACCCAGCCGGCAACAGGTGTTCCACCCCCTACTGCTGATGCCAATGATTCCAACCCACATTCCATCCACTCCACTCCAGAATTGGCGATCCAAGAAGCATCAGAAACAATGTCCAAGGGAGGCGATGATCAACCAGAACCGGAGGTTAGCTCAATGCAAGAGCTAGAGGTCTGTGGGCAGGAAACTTAGACTTGACCTACAAATGCTAACAACAATCAAGGCTCAGCTTCGACTATTGCGGTACAAACTACAGAACGGGTTCTTTCCAACTGCTGGAAAGCCTAAAGCACATGAGATGAAAACCATGTCTGCTTACCTGGAGAAACTGGAGTACATTGGACACCCACCGCAAAGTCTCCTGAGCGGTACCAGAATTACCAAACTTCTCAAAAAGATCAGAGATCTGGATGAAATCCCAAAAAACGGCAGATACTTTTTTAAGGAGCGAGTAATCGTATTACTCCAGAAGTGGGGAACGAAGTTGGACCAAGAAGATCAGACCACACCCTCGCCTGGGCAGCAAATCAAACATGATGACATTGGACTCAGCGCAGTTGCAGACGAGCAGAAGCCTGCCAATACGGCGGACTCACAAAGATCCCTGAAAATTGATACGAAACCTTCAGCAACTGGTCCGATAGAGGAAGGGGCACTGAACATGGTCGCAAGATCAGAGCAATCAACCAACGACCATGGCGATGAGTCCCCGGGTAATCCCGTCAACGAGAGTTCCCAGCCTACCCCGCCCTCTTCAACCAACCTTCATCGGGCATATAAATTCATGCCAGAACCAGAGGTGGTTGATTTGACGAGTAACGATGAGATAGATCTGGCTGCCGGATCAGGGTCACCCCGCCAACCTGCCGATCATCAAAATCCTCGACCCAGCGTAGCGAAGAGCCCCCAGGCACCCAAGTCGCCATCACCCCCAAGTACAAGTGAGTTCTTCTCGGCACTACCTACGAATGACCTAACATGGAGTGGCAGATCCTGGATCCATTTCCACCCCAGCTCAGGAGGACCAGGCGAGTCCGAAGTCTACTTCGGCCAAGTCGGGCATCAAGAAAAGAAAGCGCTCCAACGTTACTGATGATGGGAGAGATCTGGTGTCAGCTTCAGGCTCTTGTAGGTTGCGGCGTAACCTCAGGATATTCTCATACTCACGATTGCAGCATCAGGAAAGCACAATACACCATACCGCCAGCGACCACAACGGAAGACTTCGCCTGGCAAACACCTTAATAACGAGATCTTGTGGATGAGCGAATCAGTGTCAATGATTGACAAGATGATTAAGGATATGGAGCAAGAAATCGATGCGATAAAGATGAGGAGAGTCCTGTTGCTTGAAGAGAATAAGGCGCTGCTTGAAGATAACGAGACGGATATGCAATCGGCCCGGAGAAGAATGAATGAGTCAATTGGATTGAAGAAGTATCTAACTGCTTGGGGAGCCCAAGATGAGAAGGTCACAAGAGAATGGTCCTCCTCAGGGTAAGTTTGGTGAGCATTGTCCAGATCCTAGGTAGTGGCTAAGATGTTTTGATCTCATTTGTGCGGACTGCTATACAGTTGGAATTCTATAAAATTTGCAAAGCAACACTGCTATATGGATGTGATGATATGACAGACAGCAGGCAAGGAGATCTAACTGAAAGAGACGAGACTCTATATCGGTAAGGACTGAGAAAATGAAACTGATTGGTCGGTACAACGAGGCTGGACAAAGAAAATGATCAAGTCTATCCATCTGGGATCAAGAGCGAGCGAAGGAGCACTAGTCTGACAGTGTGCATCCAGCTACCGAACTCCGCCTCCTTAATTCCAAGCGTTCACAATGTATCCTTGATCTCATTCCAGGCCTTTAGGAATCTCCCCTCAGCGGCTGGGTCCATGTTTTCAGGGTCGATGCCCTTGAGATCGCACCATTGTTCCCGATACTGCAGCATTGCTGCTCGCTTGGCAGACTTTGTCTCTGCGGAGCTATTAGTAGCAGCAAGCGGGTTACCATTGCTCTCACCCTCAACCTTGACCTCTGGCTGTTTTGGCTCGGGCGTTAGCGAGAGTCGGCTGTTCGGGACCGGGGTTGGGGATCTATCCTTTGCCTCACGCTGGCCGTTCTGCCATTCCTGGTGACGAGCAGCGTAATACTTTGCTGCCTCGTAGATATAGGCATCGGCATTCTTGGGGCTGGTGAAGAGGTGTCGAATGGAGGACCGGATCTCCCATGTCTTGTGGATGGCACCATTAATCTCCCATTTGACCCAAATCTCAAGAGGAGCAACTCTTCTAGTTTCGCCCTTCTCCCTCGGTAATAGGTCTTTCAAATCGCAGTTGTAGGCCAAGCCCTTAATACCCAAAAATTCACGTCTTTTGCGCACGAATTTCTTCGCAACTTTCTGGTCTCCAATTCTATGGTCTGGACCGAATTCCTCAGTCTCTTCTTCGTCAAAGTCGTTGCCCTCTTTAGCAGCCGTGGAACGTTCGTATTTTGCGGCGTTTTGGGGACCATATCTCACAATCACTGGCTTTGACCGATCTTGCTGCCTCCATGCAACAATCTTTCCATCATGGCTCTGTCCTGTCGCCTCCCTTGCTTGAGCTGGCGTGAACAGAGCCTCCTCATCGTCGGAATCGCCAATAATCAGTGGTTTGGATTTGCCATCGGGCTCAGTTAAATCGACTAGGGGTTTCCCATCGGGCTTGTTGGATGAGGAACCCGGTTCCCCAGGCGGAACGAAGAGTCCCTCGCCGCCACCATCATCTTGACGGTCCGTATCGATATCCATGTCTTCCTTGCTCAAATTCTCCAGTTCTCCCTCCCATTCCATCACTTCTCCATCAAGCTTAGCAATCTCCGCTTTCAGATTGTTGTACTCTGCCTTTTCGTCCGGATCCGCATCATCGCGATTATACTCAGAGAGCTCTGCGAGCTTACGCTTCTTTATTGCGAGGGTTTTTTGAGTTCTTTCGACGTTGGTAGTAACCTTCTGAATCCTCTGTTTGACTTCGCCTTTGCGTGCACCTTTGGAAGCTGACTTTGCGTCTGCCCGCTGGTTTTTTGATTTGTTTTCGGGCGCCATCTTGGTTGTCGGTGGGCTCTGTAAGAAAGCAGAAGAAATTTATGATTATATACCACTTAGCTTGGTCCGTATTAGATTGACACCCTCTAAGACCGGGTGGCTATACCACCTGAAGCAGCAATAAATGGAGGTACCTTGCCACCATTCGTAACTTGGTCATTAAACAGGCATTCAGCAGATGGAGTCGCTAATTGATGGTCTGAATGCACCCAAGGTCGGTTTGCTCTAAAGTTAAACGCGATTCCTTGAGCATATTTCACAACAGTAAATCGCCTTTGTCCTGCGCAACATAAAAGTGATCTTTCGCCAACGACCAACGCCCAGAGCGACTTTGGAAACGATATGCGAATAGTTTGGAACGCAACAGTATTCCAGCAAGATGAAGAGCCCACTCGTAATGGCACTCGCTCTGATATTGGTTCTATGCTCGCTAAAATTTCCGGAGAAAGAGCAGAAACATTGTAAGCATATCAAGACGATGAGTCTTCAGTTGCTAACATATTAGCCTCCCGTCACAGAAGATCGCGAGCACCGTCGCCAAGGGGCAGGTCGAGGACTCGGGCTTCACGCTAACCATCGAATACACATCTGCGCTTCCCTCGAGCCTCCTGATCGATACAAGATTGCCACCGTCTGGCTTTGGCCTTAGCAACGTTCCAAGTAGCACGAGCTCGAGCTTCGCGCTACCTACCAGCCTACCCATGATTGCTGTCATCGTACTGCCAGCCGCCATGGTATTGCCGCAGCTGGATCGATGAGAAGGGTGCTGGGATGGAGATGGAGGTTTGCCAAATGGAAGGAATATGTAGACAAGAAATGAGACTATCACACAACCATACCTAGATCAATTGTTTGTGATAAATGTGAGCCATCTTGAAAAATACAAAAAAAATCGAGTGGTTACCAGACCCTGGACGAGCAACGCTCATTTTGTCCCCCTGAGGCGGCCAAGACAAGACAGTTCACAGATCAGATGTCGAACACGATTCGTGCACGCACCATCCAAAATCAACTTATCAAATCTCACACAATTGTCGATGTAAACCTGAGCATAGTTTTCTCGTTCTCCTAAACATCTTTGATTTGTTTATTGATACTCAAAAATGACGAAGCCAGTTCTACCCAACCTCACTCAGCGAGTTAGGGATGCTATGAAGTCCTTCCAACCTCCCACCCTGTAGTGGGACGGTGAATCTAGCCGTGGTGATACTGGGGCTTTGATTCCAAGTAAGGGCAAGGTAGATGTATCTATATCCTCAGAAGCGTTTGATGAACATGAGGTGGTTGCGTTTGCTCTAGAAGCTTTCTTCTTCGTCCGAGATTTACTTTCATAGTCCGCAGCTGTTTTGCAAAGGACTAGATTGCGTTGCTTGGGAGGGTTAGACATAGAACAGTTTCTCTTGGAGCATGCGAGCCTCACGATATCTTCCTTGGTTGGCCATTCTAGTTCCTCCGTGTTTGCGAACGTATAGAATTTGCCGTTCCTCTTGAAGAGGATGAAAACCTCCGTGTCGCAGGCCACTCCAATGTCGTAACCCCGACGAAAGAAGTTGTTCTTCCTCTTGCGAAATTGCTCTGATTTGGACCGCTTGTCCATGGTTAGAATTGACGCCGACGACGATTGGTGAGAGGTGGACTTTCCCGTCATTATATTGGTGGCCACCTGTACCAAGCTGCAACATCACCGCACCATGTTGAATGCTCTCCCGTATCTCCAGCGACCACTTTTTGGACGACCACTTGAATCATCACTTGGGTGACCACTCGGTTCGTAATCTCTTAGCCGATCACCCAGGAGGGTTAAGTACTGTGGGCCTCACAAAGCTGATGGCCGTGATCGTTGGCAAGCGGCATAACGCCATCTTTGGGATCGAATCGGATTCTCAATCTTCCAACATTGGAAGTATTGATCCTCACAGCACTATCAATCATGTCTTTCTCATCATTTGTTCGTTCAGGAGTTTCCAAACTCAGTGACATGGACATACCGTCTTGGTACTGCTTCATTTTGGGCTGTACATTCGCCATCTGGCTCTTGCTTCGTGCCGTCTATCGCGCGTTCACCTCCGAGTGGCTGTCGACTTCCTCCTTCTTCTTGAAACATGTTGCATATCCACATGTCTTCCCAAGGATTCCCTTCTTAGGGACGGCAACACGTCTCGAGGTTCTGCTCGCATCTGCGTACCTTGTTGCCAATATCGTCCTCGTTACAGTCGTTGGGGTGGATTCAAGGTCGGATATAGGCACCCGTGCTGCTATCATGTCGACTATTAACCTCATTCCGCTCCTGTGCGGTCCTCGTTTGAGCCTCATGACAGAGATGCTCGGGATTACGCTACGGGCCAGCATTGGAAGCCACCAATGGTTGGGCCGGACGGCGGTCGCAGAGGTCTTGTTGCACACCATCATATCATTGACTGGCAGTCACTCGTTCGAATGGACAGGGATCAATGCCTCTGGAGTTGTGGTTCGTCTGCCTTGGCTTTTCTATAGGGAGATCTTTGGCTAATGCAAAGCGATAGGCGAGCTCTGCCCTTGGGCTACTTCTCCTTTTCTCATTTCGTGTCGGGCGAAGGCTTTTCTACGAATGGTTTCTTAATCTGCACCTGTTTCTCACAGTCACAGCTCTGATCGCCATCGGGCGTCACGTATTCTCGAAAAAACCTGCAGAGATATTTCTACAGATTGGTATATGTTTCTGGGTTGGGATGACGACACTCCACTGGCTTCTGTTCGCATTCAGAAACTTTGCCATAGGCAGACCGTTTGCTAAAGCGGTAGCAACTCGCCTCTCGATTCCCTACCCCTCAGATAGGTCCCTTACAGGGCCATCGAACGTATTACAGGTCGATATCACCGTGCCCAGAAAGTGGAAGGTCAGGGCTGGTCAGTATGTCTTCGTTTCAATACCGAAACTTGGCATCTTGGTCGGACTACGAGGACACCCTTTTATGATTTCGTGGTGGGACTGGAGCCAGAAAGGGTTGACAATCTCCCTCTTGGTCAAGTCTAGGACAGGGTTTACTGGGCAGTTGGATAGGTACACAAACACAGAGCTCCTTGCATTCATCGATGGACCATACGGAATACAGCATAAATTTGGAGAATACGGAACAGTGATCATGTTTGCCACTGGGATCGGCATAGCTGGCCATATTCCATATATCAAGGACCTCATTAGCGGATACAACAATTGCCAAGTACGGACGCGCCGGATTCTCCTCGTCTGGCAGATAAACAATGAGAGTGAGTCAAGGAGAAGAAAACCCATCCTGTTCGCTTCTAATCTCCACTTAGGCCAAGAGCAGTGGGTCAAGAGCTGGATGGATGATCTCCTCGATAGTGATACTGGATATGTGCGTATGCGTCATCCAACCTTGCCAGCTTTCTAACGCTAGGCAGATACTCGAGGTCCGCCTCCATGTCCTGGATCACGGTGGAAAGAAAGATTTGGAATACGGAAATCACTCTAAGATCAAGAAAATATTCAACCCGCCGAATATTGTGGAAGTGCTCCAAACCGAGTTCGCATCCCACCGAGGCAAGGTGATGGTCTCCCGTATGCGTCGATCCATTACATCCTTGAATTACCAGCTGACATCATGATAGAATGTGCCGATCGAGTCATGGCGGACAAAGTCCGTAGAGAGGTCCAGCGGAGAATGAACAAGAGGGTTCACCTGGTCGAGCTAGACTTCCAGCCATCCTTACGAGAGACGGGGTGGCCGTCAACTAGTGACATGGAATTCAAGTGCAAGGGGTAGGTAACCAACTATCGGTGCTCCTGCATCAAGCAGAGAGCATTTGAAAGGAGGCTTTGTAGAGTAGGCGATTAGACTAGGCCGAAAAGTGATTCTATTCATCAACCGTACTGCGAGTCCGAGCTAAAAGAAAAAATGGGCATTTGAGTTTTTTTATTTTTTGAGATGTGACTGACGAAGTATTCTTCGCTTCCTCTTGCTTTTTTGGGACCCTGCCACGGCCGTCGCAGTTGTTGGTTGTCGGTTGTTGGTTGTTGGTAAAACCAACATGATCGGCGTAGCGGTAGCCGTTGTTGGAACCAACAGATCGTCGAGATGATGCTGTGCCACCAACAAACTATTGTCCGACATGCGGCACCAACATCTCCAACATGCGATGAAATTATCTGCCGTGCGGTACGATGAGGTGACAACCAAGATGATGGTCATTTGTCCGAGAAAGTGATGATCACCTGTAGATTTTCTGCGAGTCTCTAATGCACTTGCATCTTCACATCTCAACTAACGCTTTGCGGCACCAACACCTTGGGCAACCAACACCAACATCTTGGCCGACCAGCCGCACCAACATTTCCAACACTGGCTTATGCGATGGAAAACTTTAGCCGTACTATCCGGCGAGGTGGTAACCAAGGTGATGGTCACTTCCTTCGGAAATTGATGGTCACCTGTAGATTTTCTGCAAGTCTCTGGTATTCTGGCACCTCACATATCAACTAATGTAGATTGCCATCAACGTGTTATATAATTCACAATTTAGCCCTCTCTCATCCACGAAACTATTCTCACGATATCTAAATCCACCACTAAGTGGTAGAAAATCATGCCATGGCGTTGGCGGTGCTGCCGCTGCGACAATTCTCAAACTGTCAGCTTCGATGCTCGCACCTGCAAGCTTTCCGAATGTCTTCACCTTCGATGCCTGGGTTGCGAGACGCGATTCGTCGATTTCCAATTAACGACCACGCCTCCGAACAAGGTCGATGTTGGCTGCACGCAAAATGTTGGATGGTATGGAGCAAGCAGGGGTATGGAAAGAAAGTTTGCTGATGTTCTTTAGGCTAGGCGGAACGCTGCCGGCTCGTTAAGATGGGTCTGTCGTCGTGTTGGTTAGCGAGGGTTATGTTTTGGTATGAAGGGTAGCCGAGTCAGCGATTGAAAAGGAAATGAGATAACAGTACTCTACTTTTTGACCTTGCCCAAAGAGGTCACTGTGACCCGTCCTCAGATCAAATTCCCTCTTTGATCCTGCGCAACGTGATCTATGCCCCAGAATTCCATCCAATCCCTCTTTGCCTTGAACTCGCGCCGCTTAGAGTCCTCCAACGCATTTCGAAGCTGGGCTATCACGTCATCTAACCGGCCGACATCATGATCGAGGTAGTGGGCGAGAAAGAGCTGCTGAGAGAGGTCGTACACGGTTGCGCGGAACCGTTGCAGGTTCTCGAATACTTGTCGGTAAAATTGAATCTCTTGGCGTTGGTGGCCCAACTCCCTCGTGAGCTCTTCGATGCGGGCCGACAAGTTCAAGGGGGGTATTTGTTTTGCAAGTTGGAGCCTTTGTCGAGACAGCTCGAGTATTGATGTTGACCCATTCTGAAGGCCGATTTGATGATCTAGACTGTTTATGCTTGGGGTCTCGGAATAGGTCGGGATGGAGGGAGTGAGTACTCTCAACTCGGAATTACCGTGCAAATCTGACGGCTGGGACATCCCTGATGAACCTGGCCGAAGTAAACTTGCAGCACAGTAGGAATGGTAAATCAATCTCAGTTGGGGGTTATCATACTCTTACACGAACCAGTGGTCGCTCCGACCATCACATAATGGACTCCAGTCGAAGGCTGCTGTGGACGACTCACGCTCGAAGCGACGTGATCAAGAGGTGGGGTCAAGAGTGGACTAAAACTGCTCGATGACACACTCGAGAGAAATTCTGCTGCGTGTTGATGCTAAGCCGGTTGTAGAGCTATTGGTATGCCGGGCTCAATGAGAACAAGGGAATAATGGTGGTAGTTGGGTCTAGGAAGAGCATGAGGTATCTCTGTCGAGATTGACCGTCTGCGAGTTATCACAAGAACAGCAACACTAACGTCAGTGCATTGTTAAGATCGTGAGAAGATATGATGTTGGTCAGGGGGTTGTTTCTCGATGGACAGGAGGGCTAATTTTTCACAGATCCATTGTTTCCCGCCGGGATAGGGCGCAGTAAAAGATGTCGTAGGCATTGGTGGCTCCGTGTCTGCTCACGATCGCCAAAGTGCAAGGGGGTCGAGAGTTCCGCACCTCATTTACCGGTAGGTTGGTAGCCTTGTATGCAAAGGGTCGTCTTTTGTGGGGTCGTCTCTGAGCCTTGCCTATCGCACGTTCTCCATCCCGAGATCAGGCTAGTGGGGTCACCAAGATATCCACGGCGGTTCCCCAGCGGGTCACTGGACCGTTTCTGCGCCGTGCGCAGCACGCCTTTTCCCCCGCCTACTATTCTCAAACAGGGTAGACTAAGCGAAGGGAACACATACCTTGGCGGAGAAAATCTAGTGGTTCGCATTTGATATGATCAGCCAGAACTTATTTTAGTAAGCTCATGCCATTTCCAAGGCCGAGGACGACGTGTGAGTTATTGACTAGCCATATTAGGAATAGTCGATAGGCATAAAATCTCGACACAAATTGCCTGGGTGCCTGAGGTAAAGCCGAAACCCATGGAGCATTCGGTAATCAAGCAGGCGATTTGCTGAGGAAACTTAGCACGGGGTGACTGAAGCTGGTGCAAAAGAAGGCTTGGAAATTCTTTGACTTGGAATATCTCCGGCTGACAGTTATCCGAGAGGAAAGGAAAAGACCGGGCCGCGCCTAGTGACAACCTTCGAGCGGCTGTCACCGTCGCGCTTCCGGTCGCAGAACTCTCGCCTCCAGACCACCACCAGAACCCGCTTATGGTTGGCACCTGGCTGAAGCCAATATCATCCTCTGCACTGAAACTCCATGTCCGATCACTGAGGAATTTCTGCGCAGAGATCAAGGTCAAAAACTGCCTTGTTAGAGCAAATCCGGACATGAGAAAACTAGCTATGGTACGCTAATCATTGCACTCATCAAACTCGATTTTTTGTTCCAAACTACCAGCGTTCCAAGACGTCTCCAGGAGAGATCGAAAACGGAGCAACCCCTCCAACGAAAAACGTCCACTCTAATCTGGAGATTCGTTTAGTGTTCACCAGGGAATTGTGTTCTTCTCAAAGGTGACTCCCGCACGCTGTTTTGCGCGATCCTCCTGCTTTCAGTGATCTGTGCAGATTCCGTACAACCGTAGACATTCGCGGTCCTACTTGTGGCATATGATCCGCTTCGAGTGGATGTCGAATTCTTTTGCTGGATTTGGTTTGACATTTCAGTGCTGCAGACGCGAGTGGCAATCTGGCTCTCGTGCTCACCCAGCTGAAGCGATTCACTCTGTCGTTCCACAGAAGTTGATGTGCCGTTCTCTGTCGAGATCTGTGCGTTTTGGGTCATCTCTGTTTGGGAACCCTCAAATGTCGGTGTTGTTTGATAGATTGCATTTCCGGGCCCTGGGGTACGTCGGCCACCGAGAATCTCTGTAGCCTCGCTACTCAATATGGCCTCCTTGAGTATTCGTTCGAGCAATTCTATCGTATCTTTTTGTCTCCCGCTTTCGAACATAAGAGCATCTTGGCATGCTTGATGACTTCGACGCTCTTCATTGAGAACTTCCCAGCTAGAGAGTAGAGACGCCTCGCACTGAACGAGAGTATTTTGGCAATGGTGCATCGTTGTTTGAGCTTCGCAGAGATCCTTCTCTAACCCTCGTGAGTGATTCTCCGCCGCTTCCACCCTCAGGTAGAAGTCTTGCAAGAAATCCCATGTTGACCTTCCCAAGCATATTTCACACTGAGTAGTAAATACCTGACGACTGTTAATGGCCACTTCGCCTACGTTTCTGGAAGAGCTTACCGAGAGGTGTTGAGACATTGAGAAATGTCTGCGTGAAAAGCATAGAATTGGACGATATATTTGGAAAATGATAACCTTGGTGGTGCTCGCTATACTCGACACAAATCCGATCAACTTATACCCAAATCGCCCTGTGGGGGAGGATGGGGGGGAGAAACCGCTTGGTTTGGCCCGAGTTTGGCTGTACTTGATCATCCATGGTTCTACCATGTGGGCCCTGGATGACCCAGTCATAAAGTTCGGGCATGATCATTATTGTCTGAACGTCCATTATCATATGAGATGACGGCTACCACTTGTTGAGGGGCAGTGTGCACCATAATTTACAGATTTATGGATTCAAAGACATATCTACAAGTAAGTTCGCATTCTGCGTGCATATACCGGTCTTATACTTCTGACATCTATCCTACATCGGATGAAATCTGAGCGCTGTCTATTTTGTTTTCCAACTTCCAAGGTGCTCCATATATTGCTGCAATGCCAACTTGTCCTTCTCTCCACACCTCAACTGCGATATGGGATCTTTTCCAAGTGTTGGTAGCCATGGAAGCGCTACGTACAAGTCTTCGAAATACCTGGCCGTCTCTGGCCTTGCTGCGTACTGTCTAGCTTCTGCGAGGAGGGGATGAAGTGGAAGGAATACACCCAACTCAAGAACACCCCATTCATATCGTGGCTAAGAAAGAATTAGTTTCTGGAGACGGTTTGAGGAGAAGGGTATCCTACCAGCGGGCGGTCGCGGTGGAATGGTTTCGCTAGCTTCATCGACACCTTGAGACCGACTGCTCTGATGATTAGCTTGGGATTGATGGCATAGAGCATTGCATGAACCTTTTGATCTTTTTGGCAGGCCTAGGTCTCTCAAAGTCGTCGGCATTGTCGGAATTCTTACGCTAGCTTTCCTTCATAAGCTTGTGTAGATAGAAACAGGGACTCTGTACAAACACTGCGGCCGACGTGACAATCCCAGCATCCGTAACTTTGTTCTGACTGCAGTGGTGCTTCTCTCCTGGTGATTGTTCATATTGAAAATATCCGTGAGCTGCTTGACCGTGGCTATTGGCAGTCTATTCCGAAGGCTGACTAGTAAGGATTTCTCTGAATCGGACCACACAAGTCGATGATCAGACATGGCTATGTTAGGAACCAACAGCAAGCCAATCCGGGCAGACTCGTGGACTTGATATAGCAGCGCGGCAAGCGCTTCCGGCCAGACTGACGAAGATCTCCCAGAGAAGAGGGGTAAAAAAAAACCTTGCATTGGGTGGAGCTTGCTTAGCGGTTAAACCATCAGGGATCGGAGGGTACAACGTTAAGCGGGAGTGGCGTTGGCGAGACTTCATCCCGGGCTTGACCATATTTACGTGCTAGCAGTCGGCGGAAGACTAGCGCTATTCATCTTCAATGGGTTTAAAGATGCGGACCACCCAAAATGCGACGAGGTACTTTTAAGATCCATAGCCAGCATCAATACAGTGCATATCCTTACGACGCCATGGAGAACACCACAGATGACGGAAGTTGGTGCGACACTTCTAACGCTACAACGTCAATTGACGTTCAAGCAGTCCCTACGGATCTTGATTTCTGGAGCCAGATTATTTTCTCGGACCCAGAAACGCTGGCTCAAGACTCACAGGCCTTTGCGAACTCTAGCATCGACAGCATGATCATGGCAGCGCCGGACGTCCCGAACAACTCCTCTAGTAACCAGGATTTGCCGTATCATTTGGACACCGAGATGCTCTGGTTAGACCAGCTTGCTCCCCAAAGCTACAATTTGCCCACTGACCAGTCGAATGAAGCTATCAGGGAGGAGGTGAAGGAACTCAGGGACGCGTAAGTCACCGCATCTATTTGTTCACAATTACTTATTCGTTGCAGGCTACAGGAAGTAAAAAGGTGGTGTAGCCTTTTCAGAGTTATGGTACGAACTGACACTACACAGAGAGCTTGTCACAGTGAAAGGTCAGTTTCAGACGGCCAATTCGGAGCTGTACACGATCAAATCAAACCATACGCAGCTCCTACGCTGGACGCTGGATATGGGCGAGACTGTGAAAGCACTTCTGAAATGGCTTGCAGAGAATATGGGAGCGCATATTGTGGGCCAGGAAGGGCATCAGGTAGAGGAACTAGGGTCGTGGCTAGATCATACTTCTGAGAGCTGAGGAGCGGATATGTAGGAGGAAGCGATCTCAAGCGGACGAGGTTAGAGACATGTGATTCACGTAGCTCGCAACCAAAACTTCGCTCGGTTTCTTTCTTTGTCGCTACAACCTATGTAATAGAAGTCCACAAAAAGAGGGCACTTCGGGTGGCCAGCAGGAAATGGAGGTGATAACTTCGGTGTCTACCTCGCTTACTCCACCTCATCAATGCATTTATACTACGATCTGCCCCGAACAAAGTCGTTCGAACCTCACCCGTCTTTCCCGCAATGTTTCGGACAAATTTTCTCATTTTATTCTCACTGTGTTGCAACCTGGCCACCTGCGGCAGCCCACCGGCCGCTGGCAAGAATGTAACCTTTCGCTCGGTAGCATATTTTGCCAATTGGTATATTTCATCGTCCGTTGTTGGGGCCTTTGCTAAAGTCTCGACAGGGCGATCTATGACAGAAAGTTCAACCCGCAGGACCTCCCAGTAGACAATTTGACACACGTCCTCTATGCCTTTGCCAATATAAAATCTGACACTGGAGAAGTGTAAGTCTAGTCAATGAGCTTTGGAACGGTCCTTCAGTTATCAGAACTCCCGCCAATACTGTAAGCTAGGTACTTGTCCGATGCTTGGGCCGATACGGATATCCCCTTTCCCGAGGATTCTTCAAGCGAGGCAGGAACCAATCTTTATGGCTGTCTCAAGCAGTTATATCTTTTGAAGAAGAAGAACCGTCACCTCAAAGTACTCCTCTCCATTGGTGGCTCGAGTTACTCAGCGAACTTTGCCGCGCCAGCATCGACTGTGTCAGGTAGGACAGCCTTTGCCTCAACTGCTGTCACACTGGTTAGAAACCTCGGATTCGATGGCCTCGATATCGATTGGGAATTCCCAGCAGATCGTGCTGAGGCTGGAAATATGGTACTCCTCATCCAAAGCGTTAGGGAGGCACTGGACGCTTATGGGAGCTCGCTCAACCCACCATATCACTTCCAGTTGACAGTCGCGTCCCCAGCCGGGCCTACCAACTACCAAACAATGCATATTGCCGACATGAACAAGTTTGTTGATTTCTGGAATCTCATGGCCTGGGATTATGCCGGTCCTTGGAGCACTCTAGCTTCTCACCAAGCCAACCTCTTCAGGTCTGCAGGCGATCCGGCTGCGACACCCTTCGACACCCAGACGGCCATCAAATACTATCTGTCCCAAAACGTCAGCTCAGATAAAATTGTCCTTGGCGTTCCTATCTATGGTCGGTCTTTCGACGCAACTGTTGGTCTCGGAAAACCATTTAATGGCGTTGGTAAGGGCACCTGGGAGGCTGGTGTCTACGATTACAAAGATCTTCCATTAAGAGGAGCTGTTGAGAAGTACGACAACGCGACCGGCGCGAGCTATAGCTATGATGCTACGACAAGGGAGTTGATTAGTTACGACACCATTATGGCTGGGAAGCGAAAGGCCACCTGGATTCAGCAGATGAAACTTGGTGGTGTTATGTGGTGGGAGAGCAGCGCTGATCGGCCAGGGGACAAGAGCTTGATCAGGAACACGGCTTGCGTCCTCGGTGATTTGCGGCTCGCCCCTAACCAATTGGTCTATCAAGATTCGGTCTATGACAATCTTCGGGCAGGTATGCCAGGAGAGGGTTGTATCCCAATCTCCTCAACAATATCAACCGCCAGCACCGCAGCATCATCATCCAATTCGGCTGGCACACTTTCGTCTTCGACTACAAATATTGACACGGCATTACCTACGGCGGGTGAAGACCTCGGCAATTCTGCCCCTATATCATACACAACGATCACTGTGCCAGCAACAACGCATTGCGTAACGTCATTGGTCATCGTGACCAGCTATCCCAGTCAACAACTTTGAGTGGTTGAGTTTTCTGCTAAACAGCCAACAATTCTAGTACACAGCTTTCTGTTTTCGGGAGTGGGGAGGTTACAATAGACATCTGCAGGCGTCCATAGAGTATAGAATAGGTTGCAAAGGTGTCAATATACTGAGGAGACCTTTCGATTAGTACAACGTTTACTCGTATGACAAGATATGATCCAAGTCGTCTGAGACTCTGAGCAGAGCTAGCGTGCACGAGTAATGTGCAGGGGCAAAACATATATATTAGGCTATCCCCCAGGTGTAACAGCGTGCTCATCTTCCTTTACTTTTCACGAGATCAAACTATGGACGACCCGGCTGGTCCCAAGAGCCTGAAACGCAAGGAATCACGAGATATCAATAGCGATTCGAATCCATCCCAGAAGCGCCGTAGAAATCACCCGGTCATAGCCTCTACTTTTCGTGCCCAACGTCGTGTTTCCGCCACGCAAGTCATCGACCTTACGAGCGATATTGATCATTGTGCTATCTGCCCGAATGTTCTTGGTCAAGGTGAAGATGGAGTTTCCAGCATGTTTGCCTTCACGATCTGTGGCTGTGTACGAGGCTCCACCTAGAAATAATTCCAATGCTGACTTCTCATTTACAGATCAGGTGCGGCCAATGCCTTCGTGAGCTTATCCCAGTAGACCAAGAAAAGGACGTTACTGGGATCGAAGGGGTCTACTGCTCAAAGGATGACCACTTCGATCACGGAGAACAAGCTGCTTGGAGGGTATTTGGGCGGGATTGCGAGATCTGCTTCATTACATCAGACGAAGGGGGTGATATGTGTCGGACACAATGTGGCAAGCTAATCCCACCTCCACAAATGTACAAATAGTATACTGATTGCGATAGGCCACACGTTTTGCTTTAAATGCATCGCAATGTGGGTAGACGAAGAAGAGAAGACTACCTGCCCTTGCTGCAGAGTAGAGCTTTCGTATGAGGTTTACAGCTTCAATACTTTCTCGCGTGGGGTGGTCTGTTCAGGGGGAAAAGAAGCATAGTTATCTATAGTGTCTCATCTCGGAATTCCTAAACTTAATTGCTTCCCGCACCCAGCTGTGGTCTTGTCGTTGAGTGTGCAAGTCAATGAAGTTTGATAGAGGCAGTGCAGAATTTGGTACCCAGGGAAAGCTTGGCATACGTTCGGTGCCCCTATAGACTTTCAAAATCGCCCCACAATGATGGTGCGCTGAAGCTGTTACTTGCTGGCGTGGTGAATCTGACCAAACGGTCATACCAAGGATGGCAAGGTGGTTTGTTCGCCGACCCGCCTTATGTTGAGGGCAGTGACGACCCACCTGGTGGTAATTTTAAACGAGTCTTGCCCCACTCAAGGCTGCAAGCCGTTGACAATTCGCTTGCAATACTTGGCGTTGTACGCTAAGCTGATCAGCAAGAGTATTTAGATATCCGATATAAACATGCAAGACATTACGAGAGTCTCCTTGCCTTCATTCAGAGCTGGCTGAGATTCGTATCCGAATGGATATTGCCCGACCACCTAACAACATGGTACACGACAGTGATACAGACATCGAAAGGTGGGCAGAGCAACAAGTCCTCCGGGTAGAGAGTCTATCCAAGCAACAAGTGCTTCTTGAGCTACTCGGTATCATGGAGGGGTATAGCTACTCGTGGCATTGCATCAATGAGTTTCTTCAAGCCCGATTCGACGAGGGCAGTCTTGAACGCTCACCCGTCGATGGAGATGTTTTATTTGAGTGGAACAATCTCTGTGATGAGAAGCGAACGTGGGAGGAAAATGGGTGTCTATCAGTCAACGATGCGGGCTTCAACATAGATTGCTTGATCAATCTCATGATATTACCAGTCCAGGCGGGGCTTGGTAACGAAGGTAAGCAGGCCCCTTGGTCCTCTTGGAGCATACTAACAGAATAGTACTACGTCTTGTCACTAGTAATAGAGACAAACCCGGTGCTTCTATCGCAGTATTGGGGGTAGGTCTCAAGGACTCGGATCATCTCAGGTCTCGGGCGGCTTCATGGTTTATGACTGAGAGCGACACTTCGTCATTAGAGTCTGACGATAGCGAATATGTGGATGACCAAGAGGAGACAGATGATGAAGGGTCCGAGCACGTGGGTGTCGAGAATCTCTGTGGAGGCGAATCTGATGAAGCGCGGAACGAAGATGAGGTCATGGGCATTGGATATGGAAATATCAGTGAGAAAGGATCTGACGAGGAGGAGAACGAAGACTCTGGGGACAGCTCTCTTACGTCGGAGGTGGAAAGCGACGACGAGGATATTGGAAGTCTTGGTGTGAGGATTGTGGACATCGATGATAATGATGATGTCTCTGACTTCCTGCTCTGAATTCCGGATTTAAAATCTCGTTTAGATATCACTCATATCTGAAGTCTACAATTGAACCAGCTTTCTTAACACTAAAGTTTTTTGGGCGTCTTAAGGTCATCCGTCTTGAGGCAGTGTAATAAGGCAGCGGAAAAGACAGCCTGTTCACAATGTATACCCTCGAGAGGTCGGCGGTCACGCCGAATCTGCTATTGGTCGAAATTTTCCAAATCTACATTAATCATGTGGGGCTATAAAGGGGGCAATATATATATGGTTTATGATCATCAGAGGCAGTAAGAAGATGGCCTGATTGACGGCTGTGTTCCAGCGTTGGTGAATTATGTAATCCATCTTCAAGGTGGGCTTGGAAGGTTGGCTTGAGAACCACCCTGCCTGGTCTTCCTACAAGTTACAGTCGACTCAGGAGTTCCTTCGTCCCGTCTACACCTCACTTCCAACTATGAGTAGCAGTATTAACGACGTTTTAGACCAAGCTGCTGGGAAAGCCCAGAGTTCCCAGGGCGAGTCATTAGCAACCTTTCTTGCATCTCTTACAACATCTGGAGCAATTCTTGCATTGGGGCTTATGGCGTACATACTTCTTCGATGGAAATGTCCCGAGTACTAGTAGGTTATCTCAATGAGTTATCGAGACCTCATACTGATCTTAAGTCATCAACGAGCATGCCAAGTCCCGGGGACAAAGTGGAAGCCAGTCCCACTACAGCTGCGAATGCTCTTCTCGCCGATTCCAGACCCCGAGCTGAAACATGCGTCTGGTTTCCAAAACTACCTCTTCGACCGATACTTACAGACTGTATTGAAGTTTTTCATCGTTCTTGGACTGGTAATACTGCCAGTGCTTCTTCCTTTGAATGTGGTTGATGGCAGGAATGAACTTGGAGGTGTTCGAGGGTTGGATCGTTTCAGCTATTCTAATATTGGTCTTTCGCGCACTGGAAGATACTGGGCCCACCTGATACTTGCCACGTTTGTCATCATTTTGATATGCCACACCATTCAGAGTGAACTCTTGGTTTATGCTAGACTCCAGAGTAGATTTGGGTGGGACGGCTGCGAAGGATCCTGTCTCCTCCTTACCTCCACATCAGCAAAGCAACTCTCCGCCAACACAATCAAGCGACGTTTTCGTAGTATATGTGGGGGCGTACATGGAGTAACGATAAATCGGAATCTTTCTAGTTTACGTACGAAACTATGCCGTCGAGACGTGTTGATAAGGAAGCTGGAAGCTGCAGAGACTAAACTCATTGTCAAGGCAAATCATCAGAGGAAGGTTCTTCAGCGATTGGAGGGTAACGACCCTGACGACGATAGCACGTCTTTGCCTCCTTGGATGAAGTACCTGCATCACGATGATCGCCCGTTGCTGCGACTCCCACTCTCCCCATGGCTGCCGGTCATACCTCTTCTGGGCCCTCGCGTGGATGCTATCCATCATCTGCGTGCGGAGGTTGCGCGACACAATCTCGAGATCGATTGGTATCAACTCCACCCAGATGAGTTTCCTCCGGTAAACTCAGCTGTGGTATATTTCAACAGAACCCTTTCAGTACCGCTTGCGGCTCTGGCGCTCAAGGCTCGAGTTCCCCCAACATGGACACTCAAGCAGGGAACTGTGGCGACCGATACGATTTGGCGGAACGTGTCGATAAGCTGGTGGCAGCATTGCATTCGAACATCCATTGTCTATTCCCTCGTCGCTTTGCTTACCGCTGGTTTCGCATTCCCCGTTACAATCATAGGGTCGATTTCTCAGATCGAATACCTGGTGAAGGTAGTGCCATGGTTACGATGGATCGATTCGACCCCAAGTTCGCTAGTAGCGACCATTCAAGGAGTCTTGCCCCCTGCAATGCTAGCCCTGATCACCGCTGCGGTCCCATTTATAATTCGCCTGTTGGCGAACATACAAGGACATCATTCGCGTCAAGTTGTCGAAAACCACGTTCAGATCTACTACTTTACGTTCTTGTTTGTGCAGGTATTCCTCACCGTTTCCCTCTCAGCAGGTATCACAACTCTCGTCGGAGACTTAAAAGACAACATCGCGTCGACGCCGGTAGTCCTTGCCCAAAATCTGCCAAAGGCATGCAATTACTTCTTCTCTTACATCCTGATACACACATTCACGACCGTTGTCTCGACTCTCGTAGAAGTTAACAAATTTCTGTCCGTATTCATTCTCTCCCCTCTATTTGATAAGACGGCCCGAGACAAGTGGGCAAGAAGCCAAAGTGTAGGCCTGCAGAACTGGGGAACGTTCATACCTGTACTCACGAATGTTGCATGCATAGGTTCGTCCCTCCGTTTTATGCTTCAGGGTTCGACTGACATTCCTCCCGGCATTATATATTCAGTGATTGCCCCTCTTATTCTAGTCTTCGGTATCATCTACTTTGGGAGTCTTTGGCTGCTCTATCGATCCCATCCACCGAAGCTCACAGAAGCGGGTCTCACTCCTAGTGGGTTGTTTTACCCTACTGCAATACGCCAGCTGTTCACAGGCGTCTATTTTATGGAACTGTGCTTGACCGGTTTGTTCTTTCTTGTGCGCGACACGGACGGCAAAGCTACTTGCACTGCGCAAGCAGTTCTCATGATATTCGCCACATTGTTGACCGCATTGTTCCATTGCACCTTGAACCACGGACATAAGCTACACTGGCTGCCGTTTGTGAGGGCTATCAAGCAGCCAGCGGATCAAGCTGATATTCAAGGTAAGGCACACTGGAGCCAGGGGTATCGGGGAATGCTGACGAGATCAGCAGTCTTGCCCAAGATATCTCAATCGGACTCCAGAGATGAAGCTCTGACCTCGGCTCGTCCTGTCATTTGGATCCCGAAGGACGACTTAGGCGTTGCTGATGATGAGATTATCCATATAAGGAAAACTTACGATAGCATCTGGATAAGCAATGAAGGCGCGTCCCTGGATGCGCAAGGCAGGCTGAGAGTTTGGGGGGATCCTCCAGCTACTTCGGAGGAAAACTGTCGATCCGGGTATTGATTGGACGCAGCCCATATATGCACGGGCCACCACAGGAAACTTTCCTATCATGGCTCGTGCATAAGTCTCAGTCCAAGACAAATTGCTCTCTTATCGATGCCAACATCTATTTGCTACATGCGCTGCAAACACAGGTTTTTCCTTGCCCTCGCAGAAAGTTAGTTCCGCAGAAGGCAGTGATTTCTTCATCATGTGATATGTCCCTGACTGCAACAATCATTTGTCTCCACGTCCCAGATATCTTCATTACCTTGAACTCTGCTGACGGATCGCACGAGTGATTGACTTTCCTAACCCAGTTTCCCATCTTTTTGGAATAGATCTGCGCGACAGGCTCGTCGCTAAGATCAGGCCTTCTGAACTCCATGGCCCAGCCATCATTAAATGTGTCAAGAGGCACAAACTCTCCAAGAAGCTCCCCCAAGATTTGGTCTTTTCTGTATATACCAACCGCTCGAACGCCTTGGCCCTTTCCAGGCTCGTTACTGATTCGAGGTCGAGTCTGAGGCAAGCATGAAAAAATGCAATTGCAATCTCCTTCGCTGCAGAGATCACATCGAGAATCAGAAGGGGGAACCCAGCTAGGGGATCTGGGCCATGCCCAGGGCCAACAGTCGGGCTTCGGCCATTCATATTTCGCGACCTCGTTTTCTTCTATCGAATGGAACTCCCGCATAAAGGGAGCTAGCTCCTTAGCGGATAATCGATCGAGTTCTTGGGGATCCTCGCTCTCCCATTCGAATTCTGGAATCTCTGTGTTTTGCCAGATCGACATTTGGAGGGTGTTTCCAATTCGAGATAGAGGCATAGACTGATCGGAGCTTAACAACGAGTGGAACTGCTGTATATCGTGCTGACTTAATTCATAATACATACGGCCGGAAATCCTTTGAGTGGCTTCCCTATCTTCTCTATTCGGTGGAATGAGACACAAGAGGCCGTCGAAATTGCCGCAAAGTCTTCTCCATCGCCGGCCTTCCTTGAGGTAATCATGCAAACGCGTGCGGTTCCGCTTCGTCCTTGCCCACTTCAGACCATCCATGAGCTCGTTAAGACTCGCTGGATCTGCAGAAGTACGGCCTGCCTTTCCGCTGTCTATCACATCGGCCAGCTTAACTTTCGCGAAGCGGTTCAAGAATTCAATAAGCGGTGATCTTTCCTCTCCGACGCCAATCACTCGCACAAGTTGCACGGCAAGTTCGTTGTCATTGTTAAGCTCGAATAACGGCATCGACTGGTCTCTCCAGCTGCGAACTAAAGTGCGCAGGCGGCGGAATGCCTCCTTCCCGCGTACTGCCTCGAAGAGGATACTGATTTGGGGCGCAACTTTCTCCTTACTTGGCTGAATCTCGGTCTGTGTGGCCTGCCTCTTTCTTCGAGTAAGGGCCGGAGGCTCGTCCAGCGGTGCTGAGACAGTCTTCGTGTTTGTTTGGGAGAGCCGATTGTGAGTAGCTGCAGGCTTCCTTAGAGGACGCACTGCTTCACTGGATTGGGCTGCTGGTAGTACTTGATCTCGGACCGCTAATGGAGTTGTTGGTCTCGCATGCGGATCGCGACCTTCCTGACAGAGCATACGTGCCTTCTCTTGGTTCTTCATGGCAGCTGGGGGCGTTGGTTCACACAGGATTTGTGTGTGAGCACCTCCTCGTGTCTCGTTTTCAGTCATAGCATTCGCCATGGTATCAGCCGGCGAATGGTAGTTGTCGCTATGCATACGTGTGCTGAGCGTCGCCTTGACAGTCCGCAAGTCGGCTGAAATATTATCTAGGGCCTTGCAGAGTTGCGCCATCCAACTCGGCTGCTTGCACGTATACATTGAGCGGTGGTCTCCATTCCTGAATAATGTCTTGAAGTGTTCGACCAGTTCATTGAGTCGACTCTCAATACTTTCAACTTTCTCCGCCACGTCTTCCATCACCAAATATCGATAAGGAATACAAGCTGCGGCTAAATTTATTTGCCGACCGAAGCAAGATAGCGCAATATTCTCGGACGTAAATTGAGGTGGATCGAACTGTGTGAGAAGTCTGGTGTATGGGAAGCCTTGTGTGCGGAAACGGAACACAAAGAACTTACGTTTCGTGGGAACTTGAGATCGGTAGCGCTTATATAAGCAGTTAATACACTCTGTCCTTCGCTTATAGGCACAACTCAATACTAGATCCCACGGATATCTCCGGGATCACGTTGAGTACTTTCAGGCCCGTATCTGCTAAAACATAATCTGAGAGTCGGATGCTGAATGATTTTCCAATGGTCACACCTCGACGTTGATGTGAGGAGATACTTTAAACTAGGAACGCCCCGCCCCACTCTTCCCCAGATACATCCATAAACAGGAGGGCAAATGCGGTTGATCTTTATTTTTGCCCCTTGGTATTCGAGAGTTCTTCTGGGGCCTTTGGCACGGTGGAGTTCCAAGCAGGATATCTCGACACTGCTCGCAAGTAAACCTTGAAGTGAATCCAACGAGCAAGAGCTCGTAAACGTCAATCGCTACTACTGTACCCAAACCACTCAAGCACAAGCCGATTAGTAGCTCCGAGCCGTCATCGCCATACTTGCTACGATCTAGAAGCAAGGAAGTTAGCTAAGACCAAACACTCGTGGTAGAAGCAACAAGTGGAAGTTCAAGGATGGCCTGCGCAGTTGGCGAGAGTCCCATGATGATCGAGAAGTAGGTGTGTCACGTATTTGGTAAGAATGTTGACTAGCGGGCAAGGAAAATACCTGAAGCTGATCATGAAGCTCTCATCTACATAAAACTTCTGTCATCCAAGGGGCTGGCGGCCTTGGTGATATTCATCACGTGATCAGAGGTCGCGTCTATGAAGCCTGACGTGGCGGCCCACTTCACCCTGCCTACATCAACTCATGCTCTTTTTTTTTCAAATCAAAACTGGCAACTCTTCACTTCCACGTCACAACATTGTCACCCACGACATCACTCCGTGGTCAGCATTGTGAGATCATCTTATTACCTCACATGCGAATCTGTTATTATCGTTATTTTCTGTCACCAGCCGTTTGGTGGCATCGGAAAGTGTCCAGTAAGCTTACCTCCTAGCATCACCTTTGCCTACTCCTACTCTGATCTTATGATTTTGTTTGCTTCACAACTAGTATGGTGTAAACATCCCGCTAATCATCCATTGGATCGATCGCAGACCTTGCGAACAAGCCCACCTCTTCCGAAAGTCCTCCATACTTGCCAATCCTTCGACACGCATCCCAGTGATCGCAAGTCTCTTCGATCCACCTACTCATTCATAATGAGTTATCCCAAGAAGTCATTAGATCAATTTGGGTTCTTTCAGAAGTTGCCTGCAGAAATTCGTCTGATCATATGGGACCTTGTTATCAATGAACGGCGCATGTTACAAATCCAACGACGCGTTTCTTCTACTGCAGATAAAGAAGATCACACCAAAGGTTGGAAGATAGTTTACGCCTCTACGCCATCAATACTGCGGACCAATCGTGAGTCTCGCAATCATGCTTTAAAACACTATCGACTGCTTTTCCCGCTTGAAATGAACAGCAATCTTTACATCAACGATAGACTGGACAGCCTATACCTTTTTACACCCCCGTACGAAGTCACCGACAGCGACGAGGACCCTATCTCCGATATGTGGGAGGAGGACGGGGAGATGGAACTTGCTTGTGTTTATTTATGCAGGTATGGCATGATGACGTCTATCGCAATGGACTACAAGCATCTCTGTTATGGGGACTGTGAACTTGATATTTCTGCAGACCATGCGCAACGCTGGGCTTGGACCATACGTGGGATAGCACATCTAAATCTAAATACTTTGACATTTCTCCGGCATGGAGATATTGAACTTACCAACGGCCAGCGACAAATCTCCCAGCCAACTTCAATACCGACGGTATTCGACCGCCTGTTACGTCAATGTTTCTCTCAGCTCAAGGAAGACGATGATTTGGAGGAGGAAGTGCCATTTCCTTTAATTACTATCTGCGACTCTTTCAGAAGGATCGAAGAGTAAGACAAGGATCTTTGGTGTATTATAGTGGAGTCTACTTTGAATCTGTTAAGGGGCTGTTCAAGGGGTTATGTATTATACACAGCGAATCCATTCTGCTCTTTGTGTCTTCCCACCAATGCAGCCTGCTCAAGCTTACTGTGCATGTCCCTGCTGTCACGCAACGTCGCCGTCAGTGGGCATGGGTTAAAAGAGGACGACTATCCCAAATGTCGGAAGCAACTGGCCACGAGACCAGCTCCTGGTTGTATCTCCCGAAGAGGCCAGTACTACATGCACAGGCACACTCTTACACACACACGCACACACACTTCCAACGAGCGAAACTGACGGTCTTTTGAGAGTAGAGGATGGAGCAAATAAGAAGGTAAAGCTGGTGAAAGATGCGGAGTGGTAAAGGTCGGTGGAGGTGGTGAAGAATGGCGACGATGTGACTTCGACTTCAATCTGACCAACGACACGACACTACACGACAGAGCAATTTAGAGAGCATGCAACAGGGCGCACATGAGACTCAATGAAGTCCGAGTTTCTTATTTGAAGCAGTAGCGGATACAGCGGGATAATTTCAGAGTGCTAGGGTGTCGAGATGTTTCTAAAGGTTCTTGCGAATCAGGCTCATCAAAAATTTACTTCCATTGACATCTATCCATCAAAAGTTCACACTGCCAGCCGCTGCCATGCTTTGTCAATACTTTAGCCGTCCCAGTCCAAATTCTGTACACCTCCTCAATTTCCAGTCAACCTGCTGTTCTTTCCTGTTTGCCTCGCCAAAAATTTCCCCTCTCCACTAATAAGTCGCGTCTCCTAACCCTCCCCACCTACAAGTCACGCTTTTTTATGGAAAGTCATCTAAAAGTTTAGTGACGTGCGATTTGCCTTTTACTGTATCGCCTGAAGACAGTTAACCCTCGGTCATAGTACTCAACCTTGCGAAGTCCGGTAGTGCTTTGTCAAAGTAGCGTCCGCTGACCACTTAGAGACAGTGATGTACACAACAAAGAGCTAGCCAGAATCGTTCTACTATAAGCTGATATATCATAGCAACCTCTGTCACATAAAATCAATTGATATGGAGATGGCGAGGCCGCATTCGCTTATCTCTGTATTATGAGCGCTTACTCTGATTTCTTAGTAGAAAGGCAGATACAGCGTAGTATCTTTTTGCCCTGATCTCTGCTCAATCAGTTTCTTCGAATTTGATAATAAAACTTGTAGGTCCATCGCTTTCTGCCTGTACCAAGATGACAACTACATGAGGTGCGATAGAAGATGCCCAAGCTCCCTTTGTTCTGAGTTGCTGCCTCTATCGTTAGTAGACATCTTTGAAAGTCACATCCGTCGTCACCTCACAAAGCTCCTCCACCACTGTAGATACAAACACAAAACCTTGCACTAGGATCCTCCTCGTGGCTTCTCGAGGGAAGGGGGTGATCAAATTCATCATTAAAACGATCTCCAGGTGAGTGATAATGCCACCCTCTCAGATCATCCCAATCAATGCATTGACCCGGGGTGTCTACAAGCTTCACAATGATGTCCCCCTCAATAATTGCCTTGTCGACAGCCTGGAAGAGCTTCCCTGGTGTTGTATTCATGGTGAGCCTTCCATTGACCTTATAGTCAACAAAATCTTTCCAAGGACCTTCGTTGTATACCGCCTCATCCCGAAAGTAGTATGTTTGAATACCCGCTGAAGGATCTATGACAATATCCGCAGAGCGGATGCGGTGCTCTCCGCCTTTGATGCCAAACTTGTCCTTGATAGCTTCGTTAACGAGACGTGTCAATCGATTCTCCAAATCTTCGATTGTTTTGGAAAAAGTTACCATGGTGATGATAGTTTGAGGATATGGCAGATTTCTGGATGCTCAACCGCAAAAGAAGGAATGAAATACGCACCTCGGATTTGAGCGCCGGAGGTCTCGTGTTGATATCTCACTCCCATAACCTTAGAAACTTAGGTAACTGGTTGATGGTCACCAACCCGTACTTTTCAGATGGCCAGCTCGTGTTATTGCCCCACTTCAGTACCCACCTCGCTTCAGTGACCACCTCCAGTAACCACCTCGCTTGACATTAGCTAGTAAATAAATCTATAGATATCCCAATGGTAAGGTAACTCTTTACAAATTATCAAGTCCACCCAGTTCCTGAGGCATATCTAGCTTACGTTCTCAGAGACTTACAAACATCCATGAAAACACTGGATCTGGAAGTCCCAGGTCTTCCAACTTTGTATTATGACAACCGCGGCCCCTCGCGCAAAAGCGAACCTCGCAAACGGAGTCCTACCAGCATGTGCTGTAGGTTAGGCTTCTATTTCTTACGCTTCTGTACTGAGAGGATAGGTTCAATGTATAAGCGATTTAATTTCTGTGTCGCCGAGGATGCTGGCAACTGAAACGTATATGTGTACGGATCAACAGCTGAGTCATAGTCTTGAACTCTGTGTGATTGGGACCTGCACAATCAGAGAGGCTCTTAGTAAGTTGTTCTGTACGAAGCTTTGAGAGGATGACTGATACCATTAGCGACCAAATCCATTACGGAAAGCATCTGTAGTCGGCCAATCCGAGACAGAACCAACACTGTTTCCATGACTGCCATCGTTGGGGTGTCCCTTGCTTTACTGGCCCTGCTTTTACGTCTCTTATCAAGGATAAAAAGTCGAAAACCTGGAATGGACGATTGGACTATGATTAATGCAATGGTATGGATGTTAGGTGCAAAATTATACTGTAAATGACGTTTATTGTAGGGATTTGTGATCCCGCTCTCTGCGATGGCTGTTATTCGTACGTCAACAAGGAGAATCCATGTTCCCGAATTGGGAAAAGAAAATGCTAATGTGTTATGGTAGTTGCAAATCATGGACTTGGAAAGGATATCTGGTTTGTGCAGTTTGAGAACATAACCCACATTCTTTATGTAAGTCCATGATCCACTTCGTTATCATTCTAAATTGGTCTAGATATTCTACTTCAGCGAGGTGCTGTACCTTGGAAGTTCGATGATGATACGGGTGTCGATGCTATGTCTTTACCTTCGAATCTTCCCTCACGGAATCCTAAGAAGAATAACACATGTCGTCACTGTAGTAAATCTTCTCTACGGCACGAGTTTTATGACTGCTTCAATCTTTCAATGCATCCCAGTCCACGCTGCTTGGACGAGATGGGATGGTACAGTTCCGGCTAAATGCATTAATGCAAACGCAGTCGGATGGACAAGCGCCACGATCAACATTATTCTTGACGCCGTCACTGTTATCCTCCCATTACCTGAGTTAACAAGACTCGTAATGTCGTGGGAACAAAAGATTCATATCTTGGCCATGTTTAGCCTTGGATTTCTGTAAGTACTTGAGAATTAAAGTTTCAAAACTTGCACTAATGCAGGAACAACTAGAGTCACCATATTAAGCATATTGCGACTGACATCACTTGTCAAGTTTGCAAACACGCATAACATGACCTGTAAGGTTTTTTGTCAGATGTCGAGAGACAGGGACTAATCACAGAGGCAGGGGATTATGTTCCTGTGGGATATTGGAGCTCTATCGAGGTTCATGTCGGGGTTATCTGCGCATGCTTACCAACTCTCCCGTCCCTATTCAGGCGGAAAGCACCAGCTGCAGGTCCGGATGATTTGACTCTGCCGCCGCACCCGATTTGTCACAAGCCAAAGAATAGTCATTCGGATGTTGTCCCACTTCTGAAGCTGGTAATCGTAGATGGGCACAAAGGCGCCATCAAGATCAGATCCCCCGACATTTCGAGTTGCGAGGGATGACTTGGGTACAGCTCGTCGATACAATGATCCATTGATGCTTTGTTTTGGTGAAGTGCAAAGTAAAGTGGTGGAGGTGGTGTCGGCGACTGGAATGTGGTACTGAACTCATGAACATCGATGAAGACAAGAAATCCGTAGCACTTTCCATAGCGTCCGGTGGTGTTCTGGGCACCTGGCAAACATCCTTTTCTGAAGATAGAGACAAATCATATACTCCATGAGATCACCTGCGAGAAAATCGGTTTCGGTCACGTCTTGATTACCAGCTCACAAGATTCACCGTCACAGCGGAAGATCCAGACTAGTAATTTCCCAAGCACATATTAACTTGTTGCGGTACTCGTTGTAGGTTGTAGAAGCATACATGTGTTTGTTGAGACGGTAGCTGTCCGGTGCTGTGGCAGGAGCGTTCCTAAATCATAACCGTGACATCCCCAGCGATTTTGCTTATGATTGTCCTTGTACCATCATAATACCCCCTCCATGCCACTATATTCGAACACGATAAAAGGATGATGTAATGGAAGAGAATCAGCGTAACTGAAACGGAAAACGACAAGTGCTACCTTCGTCTGGAAAATGTATCATAGAGACCAACGCACGTCTGATATCCTCCGCACCATGCTCGGTCTTCTGGCAGCGTAGTCGAAATTCGTGCACCAAAGTTGCGTATATGGTCTACAACGATATATCTGCAGAGACGTGGCTGTGTTGATGGTGCAATTCCCAGCCGGAATGACTGGCCATCGACGGCCATCTGTGATGACCCAGCTACACAGTGTCAGAGCGTCGAGGTGATGAGGTCTACTTCCCACCCGGATCGGTGTTGAGACTGCGTAATCGTACTGCGTACCCGTGTCGCCCTCGTGGACCACTTGCCGTTGTTACGGTGCTTCCAGCGTCGTAGTAATGGATAGGCTGGGGTGGGGTGCTTTGATGTCCAGGCTCAGCGGCGGGCTCGACCTTGACTTCTTGAGAGTGCTTCTTCATAGTGACAGGTGTCGGCACCGAAACCGCTGAAGGCTCCTTTGCTATCGACAGTTCCATATCCGTCCTGAGACTGTCCGCACTGGCGTGGCTGCGCATCAGACGTGCGACTGTAGGGAAATTCGGATCACGGATATCTTCGTGGAGGGAAAGAGTTGACAGTGGAGGGTCTGTCGAGCCATATATTCTGTTGACTTTATCTGAGCGAACGTTGTAGCACTTCACCTGCTCCAGCCTTTGACCAACTGCGGTGGTTCTGTACGAGACGTCGTGAATGCTCGGCTGCGCTCATGATGTGGGAGGAGGTGTACAGGTGGTGTCGCGCGCAGTGGACGAGAGTTTGTACAGGCGCCACTACCGTGAAGGCGTTTGGCGGGTAACGCAGTTCGACTTGGGGCCCTTTGAGATTTTGCGCGTATATGATCGAGCCGACGCGTTCTTTGCGCTTCTTGGACGAGCTGATGGATGTAGGACTGGTGGCTTCCTCCGCTTTTGGGTGATTCGATGATCTCCTCGTCGACTTCCGGCGCCCCTGTCTCCGGTGTCGTTGATCTCTTGCCAGCTCCCAATCCATTAGCCCTACGACACGTCATTATTTCCTGATTCGCGAGCACGTTTGCCTTCCGCTTTAATAGGTCGAACAGTGGCGCGTAGTAAGTAGGGATTCGACTTCTGTGCAGAACTGGTCGAGGACTGTTGTATTGGGGATGTACAAACAGCTGAGCGTGATCTTTATGGAGCGGTATGGTGCTCGACCTCTTGCCCTTCTTGGTAATCCGTGGCGTCACTATCGTCGGGTTTGAGAGGTTTTGGGTGTAGCGGCTATGGGCTTTACCGTTGATACCATGATGGTCGTCCGTAGGGGTGTGTTGTGCGAGGTTGCGAATTGACGATGTTAGTGGAGATAGGACTCCGTGCAGGGCAACACCGTCCACGTCTCCCAAGCTCACGCACGCTGCGGGGCAGTGGCCAGCCCAAATAGCAATCGCAGTACCAAGAGTCTGCTGGATTCAAGAACTAAATATTGCCTATCGTTAGAGGTGTGTTGATCTTCACCTTGTGCTTTCACAGGCGAAACTTTCCGTTTCAGTTGTGAATAGAGATCATTTCGTCCTGCATGTGTGGAGGGAGGGACAAATACTGTGTGACATTCTTGTCATAGTAGGAATCCCGAATTTGTCCCCGCGTGACTTATTGCCGAGGCCGGAGGGACAAACACCCCAATGACAAAAATGTCACAGCGCTGAAACCCAATTTTGTCCCCGCGTGACTTATCCAAAACTTGTGACCTCGTCGTTCGCTGTTCCTCGCCACACCACAGCGATATATCAGCACATGCTGCTACCTGGTGTCATCTCTCAGTTGCCTGAAGCCCGATGTCTACGCGTGGACGGCCACGTATATCCGTTGATAAGTTGGGCTATGAAGGAAGAAGAAAAAGGCGACAGCGGGAGTATGAACTCTCCCAGATTGTTTTCTGGAGGTTACTGACGCTATATCCAGCAACAACATCACCGAAGATTATGCTACTGCAACGGTACCGGAGTCACGGCGTTATACGGATGATGAACAGAGAGAGTCATCATCGCCCGATGCGGAAAGGCATGAGGCTTTGGTTCAGGCTCGGGTGAAGAACAAGCTTGCGCAACGAGCATCGCGAAGAAAAAAAAGGATACGAGCAGATCGGGAAGAGAGTGACAGGCAACAAGTGCGATTGTATAACCATCCACTCCGATACTGCCTACGGGAACGGTGGCATAAAGCTGCGAATTCAAAGTCGAAGCCGAAGTCGAGTAGCCATTTCGCAATTATGGGCCGACTAGGCGATCACATTCTTGGGGCACAAGCGGCTTCATGCACACTACCTGAACGAGATTATGTCTTGACAGATCTTGATGGATTCGACGAATATTTAGAGCGCGATTGGGTTGTACACCCTGAGATCATCGTATTGCGTGACGATAGATTGTTCTCGAAAGAGTCAAGGAGAGTGACGAGTAATGATTTGATTAAAAGCCTACCTACGGACTCAATCATCAATTTCCAAGACTTTGGACTACCTTCGGAGCAAATCTATCGAGCATTACCAACACCCAAATTCCAGCGGCGATGGGCATCATCCAATGGCCAGATTGTGGACAAGCCTATGAATCTACTCAATATGTCATCTTCTAACTATGAGATCACTCCACCGCCACTACTCAATCGTTGCTCGCTACTTCACAAAGCAACACGCGCGGTAAAAGTCGACGCTTTAGCAAGAAAGACAAACGCCGGCCTGGATCTGGTTGGCAAACCGACTACCACTGACGCGAGGATGGATGCGGACCTCGAAAGCTGCTTGCAATTTCAAATTTGTAGCCAGGCCGGGGCGATATCTGGTTGGCACATGGATAGCACGGCGCCCATTACATGGGCAACTTTGGAAAGAAATGATGATCATGAAGGCGCAGAAGATACGATCAAATATTGGGCTGTTGTCTTGGTACCAGACGAATGTCTTCCTTCCGCCCTCGAAGCCTTTGGGGAACAAGGACCTGAGTGGGAGCCGCCGCGGGAATGGATCCGAATCATCTCACTCATTCCAGGTGATTATTTGATAATGCCCCCAGGAACGATTCATGCTCCAATTTCTCCTACAAATTGTTTCTTCCGAGGTGGGATGTGCTGGGACTCAAGAATTTTCCTTACTCACACCTTACCAATGTGGAAGTTTATCATGGCTCACCGGGACAAGGCGTCAAACGAAGATCATCCCAAGCAAGCCGCAAATATCCTCAATAAGGTTGCTGGTATCATCAGATTATCGCCGGCCGATTTCAATCTTAGTTCGGAAAAGGACATCGACGATGCTATTCGCGACTGCCAATGGTTAGCAGATGCCTCTATGCCATGCGAATGTATTGGTAGCTGCCACGATGTGGGCGCTGAGCATTGTCGCTGTCAAGCTGGGAACTTTGTTTGCTTGCAGTATTGCCCCTGCTCTTGCTCAAACAAATAGATTGAGGCCCAACGAAGTCGTCCCAAGAAGTCCCGACCATGAACACCTCCATAAGGTTTTCCGACTTAGCGAGGTGGGCAGTAACCACAAGACCTAGGACACTTTGATCACAGCGTAGGAGAGGGATTGAGATTAGTTGCAGTGGATGCGAATGTTAGACAGCCAAGTGTGATGTAAATAATGCCATTGAAAAGATGATTGCTAGGGAGCTTCGTATCGCACGTAATAGTTGCGTAGGAATAATGCTCTTGGATCCGCTATCTTACTCTTGAAGATAGTGTTTCTTGCTCGAGTCCTCAGCGCTAATGTCAAAAATGACTCTAAACCCAAGCTGCTCGAGTTCTGCCTTCAGATGGTCCCTCTGCGCCTTGATGTTCTTGTATCCTTGCTCCAACTCGCGCATTTCCCGCCTCAGCTCATCCATTTTGACTAGATCGTATTAGCATAACTAGCAGACCGAAGAAGCACGCAAGACTCACATTGCAACTGCATTTTCGCGTCTTTAATTGCATCAGTTAGCATTATCAAATTCGCAGGCTTGTCATTCATACCTTTGACTAACTCAATCTCTCCCTGGAGAACACCTATATGGCCTTTGGATTTTGTTAGTCCGGGGACCAAAGGGAGATAAATGGTCATCTTGCCTTCTATTTGCTGCTCTCTGGCTTGGCCGTTTTCTTGACTAGCCTGGATCTGTATATTGCTCATATGGAGTTGGCTATTACTAGCTTGGAGCTCACTGATAAATTCTAAGGTGGGAGGTGAGCGGAGACATAATGTTAGGAGAACAATACTGACTGATCAGAGTTCGTAATAACTTAGGTAGAAGCTTGAGCGTTTCTAGCGGAATAGAAGCACTCGAGCCAAAAGATCTGGCTGCTATATCTCGAAAGAGACTTTCGATTACTTTTAAGTTAGCTGGAAATAACATAGCAATCTATATAAACATACCACAGATGAGACTAAAGCGAGTGTCTTCTTCACTGTACGACGGCCTTTGGGTGTCCTTAGGTGATTGTTAAAAATGGAAGTAGAGCAGAGATTCGAATGAATGGATCTCTCACTGCGTCTGCGACCAGTTCAAAATTGACATCCATTAGACCCGGTGTGGTATCACTAGGCATGTTTATTACCCTCTCAATGTCTGTGGTACCATGGACTGACCTGTTCGAAGGTGGCGCCATATGTTCAGCTGCTTCGGGCGTAGTCTCAAAGGGAAAGAACATCGCATCAGTGGAGTTCTTCGCCGTCAGTAGAGATTTGCTTCAAGTTTGATTTTTGACTTACGTAGAGAGAGGCGCCCACTGGACTTGGGTTTGCTTCGCCGAGGGGTGATGCGCTCATATTGTTCATGTAGGTGAGTGGTATCGCAGCGTAGAAGCTATTGTAATTGCATCTGAGGTGAATCTTTGGTGGGGAGGAGAGTTTAGTTCGAGTTATAAAGTATTATTATAATCTTCAAGTCCGTATTACAGTACCACCCACGGATCCCTGTTGCCGTAGCCTTGGTTTTAACAGACAGTGGTCAGCAACGTGTGAGTAGACATCGTCCGTTTTTTGGTGGTCTCTTTGACGAGGTGGGCTCTTACTTCGTTAGCGAGGTGGTCTCTTTAGCGAGGTGGTCTCTTTAGCGAGGTGGTCTCTTTAGCGAGGTGGTCTCTTTAGCGAGGTGGTTTCTTTCATTACACAAGTTATCTGCTCCTGCAAACGCTTTCATTTTCAGCCTCGCGTTTCCTAAATGCTTGCTTCTCCACAAGCCTATGGTTCTTGGCCTCCCCCATACTACTTTCACTCTTCTACCCGATGTCTTCGATTGCGGACGAAAATGCATCTCTTCCTAGCGACGAATGGCTGGAAACTTTCGATTTCTCTGCTTACCTCAACGATTATCTACCTGATGATCAAGACTCAACTGTTGACACTCTCTTCTCCGTCAACAGCATGCCCCTTGTACCTGGCGGCACATGGCCTGGCAGTGCCGAGTCTCCTGTCTATCTCAACCATAGCCTACTATCGGTACAGCCTATCAACTCGACGATGATCAACTTCCCCAACTCTGCATGTCTGAAAAAAAAGCAGTCAGAGATACGTCTTCGTACTAAAAAGGCTTGCAATCAGTGCCGCAAGAAGAAAACCCGATGCAATCGAAAAGGTGAAGAGGAATGTGTTCCATCTAGTAAAGCTAGGAAATCAGCATGTCGCCAAAGCACATGGAGGAAGGGCGAACGCTCTACTGCAATATCTCCGTCGATCGGATCTCAGGTAACTCAATTGGAACTGCCAAATGTAAGATGCGCGTAGTATTCTAGGCTATGCTACATCAATTACTAATTAACCGTCAGATAGCCATTGAACGTCCACCAAAGGACTAAAATGTACATGTAGAGAGGCTCCCCTCCCTAGCAACAATCGAGCAATTCGAGAATTCCTCCGGCCACGGCGTACAACTTGATTAGTCAATATCTTCTCTGGTTCTACTAGATAGTGATGAGAGAACGCAATTTCAGAAGTCATCATCGTCCTACTGCGTTTGGAGTATCTTACTTATGCTCCCTGTAGTCTTCACAAAACAAGAATC
>JAFJYH010000374.1:0-39466 GCA_017365405.1 Cadophora malorum | reverse complement strand
GGGTCATAGGGTCAAAGAACTCTAGATCTCTTTTGGAATCTTGGGCGACACCATCACTCAGCCAGCAAATTCCAGGCCAGGGAGCATATTCGAAGTCCTCTAATCAAATGGGAACTTCGATAGCGAGCTGAGAACTCTAGCAACTCTTCCTCTTTGCCCTTTAAGCTTAAACATCAGGTTACATCGGATTGGACTCGTCAACGAGAATTGCGCCATCTGAGAATTTCCACGAGGACTGAGGTTTACCATTCAAGTATTGTCTGTCATTGACTGGGCGCGAAAATGGTGCGGATTGGCCAGAGGCAACGTCATACTAAAGGCTGCGAGCATTGTCTCGTTAGAAGCATAAAGGTTTACCTGCTACCATGACGGCCTCAGATAGCTTCGAGCCTCGAATGTGCCACCACAAAATTACTATATCTCACTGTACGTCGATCCTGCAAGTATGCGCAATTCATGGAGCACGTCCAACAGAATTTGATTTCTTGAGGAGGACCTTCCCTCTGAAAATTTTGGAAATGCTCAGCCCATCTCAAGAACAGCGGAAAGAAGCAAAGAAGGTGACTGAGAAATGGGGATTGTTTATGAGACTGGGAGGCATTTTGAAGGCCGAGATTACAGTCTAAAAGTCATGGCAGAGGAAGAAAAGTCGCATTTCTTATTCTTAACCGAGTCTGTCAACAATGGGTGGGTCCATGCCAAGACTCTGGCCAGCGCGTCAGATCGCCTCGCGCAAGATTTCCTCTCAAGACTGATTTTACTGGAGACAAACTTCGACATAATTCTCTACCACAACTCCCCGCCGCGACTCCCGATGAAAGCCGGAATAATGGCAACCACTGCGAGCCGTCTATCTGCGGATGTTGACTTGCCTTCCACCTGTTCAATCAACTCCCAACAGAGCTCCGAAACATGATATGGGAATGGGCACTTCCTGGACCACGGGTCGTCTACCTGGAGTGCTGCTTCTTCGAACGTCCCCATTGTTATCGAGTACGGTCCGACAGAGCTAGATGAGATTGGACAATGGGGTCTGCCATCATTCTTTGATTGTGACGAGATCAGCGAAGACGAATTTGATAGAATTGTGGAGGAAGACGCCATCGGGCCAATACATGAACATTACTCGGACAACCGTGGCTTCAGAACCAGATCTACCCCCACCGGCACTCCTGATTGTATGCCGAGAATCTTTCCAGGTCGCGACCAAGCATTACGAGCGTGCATTCGGATCTGTTAACACATTCCCCGAAACTTGGTTTGACTTCAAAATCGATACTCTATATCTCATTTGGGGATGAAAGAATGGCGTATCATTTGATCCCGAGGACCTTGCGGAGGATGACCTAGCGCGCGTGCGATACCTGGCTATTGATACTTTGAGCGACTGGAGTCTGGCCATCAATCAGTATGCAGGTGAAGAGGATCTACTGGCCTTTATGCTTTTCTGGTGTCCCAATATCGAGAGGATCTCGCTCTGCAGCCAAGAGGCTTTTCATATTGTAAAAGAGGCTGCAGATGTTGTGCTGCGAGACCCTGTCCCCTTGGGTGTAACAATACTTGGAACCATAGACGACTACCAGCTGGATCCTGCGGAGATATTGTCGAAAGAAGATGCGATGTACCTAAAAGGCCGTTAGGTCTATGAAATGACGGACCCGCCTATCGACATGGAAAGACTGAACGAGCTTGTGGCAAAGAATGTTGAGAAAGGGTTGAAACCACGACCACTACCCGAAATCGTTGCTAAGATCTTCACTACGCCTGCTATTGATGGCAAGTTGCTGGTTGCAGAAGCTGAATGGGAGAAAGAAAAAAATCGTGAAGCTGAGATAGGGTCCTTCGATTCGGATTATCAACATCTGGAAAGCTTAGCCCAGAGCTCTCTGTAGATTTGAAACTGCATTGTTCTCGATTGGCTATGCTTCAGCAGCCCTCGACCGGACAAACTCCGATTTGATTCACTTTGAATAGCTACACTCTACACTTTCCGACTTCTACCTGTGAGACCACGCGAATGTACGTTGACAATGGAACCAGCTTACCAAAATTGACAGCCGTCAACCACTTCACGTGTAGCCTCTCTTTTGAGTCAGTCTGTTAATGCGCTCCTCTGCTGTTCATCTCGCAATCTACATATTATCTTGCGAGTAGACAACTCCGCCAACCTTTCGGATCTCGTCCATTATGCGAATCATCCTTACACTCTCTGCCACAGGCATTATCTCATTCTCCTTCCTCCCAGCCAAAATATCCGCCGCAACAGCATCTGCCTCGAAGTGGAATCCCATTCCCTCGTGTTCGAAGTCCAGAACCTTTTCTTCCTTTCCCTTTGCCGAGATCGCGATTCTTTCGGGTACTGAAGCCGCACCTCCCGAGACAACAATTGTGCCACCAGTCCCTTCAACACGGAGGAAATTCTGTCCGCTCTTTCCCCTCATGGAGGCAGTCAAGATGGCCATTCTTCTAGTTTCGGGATATTTCAGCACGATAACATCATCGAAGTCAACACCATCAACCACAAGCAGGCTACTAGTGACCTCGGGATCCGAGGCTTTCGATCCTACATGCTCGTCAAGCACGACGCTACTGAACATGAGAGGATAGACGCCAAGGTCAAGGAGTGCTCCTCCGCCTAGCTCGAGGTTCTTCAGTCGGTGTGTCGAAGGCAGAGAATCGACATTGATATCGAGGCCGAAGTCACAGAACATCCGAGAGATGTCTCCAATCACTTTCTCTTTGTGGAGAAGGCGCTGGAGTTCTAGGACCAAGGGGAAGAATCGAGTCCAGACGGCTGGCTACCATCAGTCGTATTCTTTGAAGCTGATTGTATTCAAGGAGACAGCAGACGTACCTTCCATTAGGAATACCCCCTTCTCCTTTGCAGCAGCGATCATCTCGTTCACCTCCGTCTCATTAATTGCCATAGGCTTCTCACACAATACATGCTTCCCCGCCGCAATTGTAGCTAAGCATGATTCTCTGTGAAAGACATGAGGGGTACCGATATACACGATATCGACGTTGGGGTCTGCATACACTGATTTATAATCTGTGTAGATGCTGGGTCTGGACTGGTTGGATGTGAAGATCGAATTGACGAATTCGCTGCCCTTGGCTTCTGAAGATGTGCCTAGTGCGGTGATGAGGTGCTCGAAAGGGGATGACGGACGTAAGAGAACAAGGTCTTTAACGAAATTTGTGGAGACCCAGCCAGTTCCTGACAGAAGTTAGCTGTGGTCTCTGCCTTGTAGAGAGATGCGAAAACCGAGAATTCCCCATCGGATGGATTGTTTAGGATTTGAGGCCATATCCTTTTTTTCTTGAGGTATGGAGATCTTCTGGTAGTTTTCTAATTTTCAATTTGATCTTGATCAACGTTCAATGGTCAAGGAACGCCTTACATCATACCAGAACAATGGGATGGAGGTCCGAAGAAGCATTCAGGCTAATCTCAAGGCGGATTCGAGTCATGTGATTATCAATCACATCTTCGGAGTTCCTAAGTTTGTGCAGCTATTGGAAAGCATTTCGTTCATGGAAGGAGAGCTACTGTAGTAATTGTTATATCTCAGCATTTCCAGGTAAGCAGAATTGATTGTAAACAATGCCAAATCCACCTACTATCGAGATCCTGCAGTTTCGTGAGAAGAGTGGGGTGAAGGAGGGCATTTGGCGGGGTAGAGAAGAGGCCAAAATGCAAAATTTTCAAGATGTCTAGCTCCTTCAGAGAACCAAATAGTGAAAAGCCGTCCAAATCAAGCTAGCTTCTGTGGTGTAAGTATACTCCGGATCTCTCAAATTGATCGAACTAACTTGTATCCAGCCAATGGTTAGGTTCGTAACATTGCATAGCTCTCACCTGAATCATCTTCTAACTCCTCCTCAGGATTCCACCCTTCCAGACTCAAAAAAAATGTCAAGCGAGGTGGAGGTTCGTGTTCGATTCACGGCAGTTGCATTTCTTTTTTTGCATTCTTTGAAAAAGCAAAAGTGGATACAGAAAGTGGGTATACTCCCTTTTTGCCCAGACGCTGACCTGGGTTGCTGTTTCCTCACTCTACTCAGTCGAGTTCCGCTGCTCACAGTACATGAAGCAGAGTAATTCTCTCGGATATGTTCAAGTTTTGGTTTATTCTTTTGCAATTTTTGCTTCATTGCCAGCTAAACTGGCGCTGCGAGGCTCGCCACACTGACTGCAAACCTCAACGATAAAGAATGTAGCTGTAGCATTCATATTCACAGATGGCATGGCATAAAAGAAAGTCTTCCTCCAAAGTTGGGAAGAGCCACAGCATTCCAACTTTAGCTCGAATTGGGCTTAGTAAAGAAGGATGCCTTGCCCCTCAGAGCGCATGTCCTCCGCCATCAACAGCAATGTCCGCTAAGGAATGGTCAGCAACAGGCATGAAGGTCGAGAAGTCAGACCATATACCTCCAGTGATATATGAAGCATCATCACTCATAAGAAAAGCCATCATCTTTGCAACTTCTTCCGGCGTGCCCATTCTTTTCATCATGGTACCTGAGCTCAATACTTTAGGATCAACTCGACCAGACTCGACGGCCCTTTGGAAGTTGTCTCCGCTGGCAATTGGTCCACTGAAACTCGGAATCAGTCACTGGGACATCTTTATCTGATGGAAGCACTCACGGCATCAAAGTGTTAACACGGATCCCCATGGGTCCAAACTCGGCAGCAGCAGTCTTGCTAAGACCACGCATTCCCCATTTGGTAGCTGAGTACGAAGGCATACTAGCAACAGCCTTCAATCCAGCTCCACTGGAGACATTAACGATTGACCCGCCTGGACGGGTCAGCACACGAAGCTGAGCTCTTTGACAGTTCATCGTTCCTGTCAAGTTTACAGCAACGGTTCTGTCCCAATCTTCTTGGATCTGTCATTGCTCATGAGTACGAAGCCCAGGATAATAATGAGAAGGAACCCACAATGTTTGCAGAAGTCGTATCTGGATGTCTCATTGACAATCCAGCCACGTTCGCTGCGCCGTCTAGCTTTCCGAACTCTTTCACGGCATCATCAATCCACCTATCAACCTGATCCGCTTTCGCTATGTCAACTGTGCGTATCAGGACTTTCGTTTTGCTCTTCTCTTCACTGCCTCGCGGTCAGCACTTCTCTTTATGTTCTGACTGGCACGCCTACATCATTTTCTTACTCACTTCCAGACCTTCTGTGCTGAGGTCACAAAGAGTCACTCCCGAGGCACCAAGCTCGGCACATCGTATTGCTGTTGCTCTTCCAACTTCAAGAATATTAGCGCTGAAAGAGTAAAGATCCGGGGATCAGGATCTTGGATCTTAGATTCCCAAAACATTGATCTCAAGACATGTCTCTGATCCGAGATCCATGATCTTTGGCATAAACAGATGAGACTACATACTACCAGAACCGGCTCCAGTGATGGCGTAGTATTTTCCCTCCATGGCTCTGATGTGGCAGGCAAGGGATGGACTGATCAAGAGATCCTCTGCTTTTCCGCGATGGTCAACGATGGTCAACGATATTATCGCAAAGTCAAGATTGTCTGCTTATTTGAACACGGAAAGTGCGAACGTTGACGAATATACCCCACGAATCATGACCAGCGAGAATGAGCCGAAGGAGTGATCCTTTGCATCAGCTATGCCAGTCAAAACACGAAGGTGCGAGCTTTCGGGTTGGCAATTGAGCATTTCCCTGCAGCAACTTGCCACCTGCCTTCTTCTCAAGTCTCAAGAACACAGCATTAACAGCCTGAATTCAGGAAACCTTTCGACCAAACACAGCCAAGTATCTTGACTTCTTGATTTCATCCTCCTTTTCCATCCACAGTGTCGATCTTGCAGGCTTGATTGAGGGATCGACACACCTACCAAAGAGTGTCAACCAAGAACGTCAACTTCTGGAGTGCAATCCTCCGCGTTGATTCGCACCTCTCGTATCTAAAGGCTGTTTTCCGAGCACTTCGGACTACACTGCGGGGAAGAAACGGTAGTGCAACAATCCCAGAGTAAAACGCACCATCTTACTCAAGTTATCAATTGCCGGACCATTGACGTTCGGTTCTGACCGAGGACTTCCCCTTCTCCTCGTTCCCAACTCGTATTCGCTTAGTAAGGGGTGCTGAGACAGTCACCTAAATAAAGGGAAGTGATAATCCATACAAGTGCCGCGAATTACATACCCGGTCCTCTGAAGCCTTGCAAGGTGCATCGGAGTTTTGCTCAAGTGTAGCGAAATGTACGTCACTAGCGTCATGAACTGTGATGTGTCAAGTACTCCCAGCAGTTGGACAACCCTTGGCCGAGGTATGTCAAGGCGTCCATGCAGCGATTTGTAACGCAAGTTAACCTTGATCTCTTGTCAAGATATAGTTTTCGGGCTTGGGAAAAAGTGCGAATTCCGAAAGAGTAGTGCTGGCGCGTGGATGAGAAGACGTTGAAACCCATCAATTAAGTGTTTCCTGTCATCCAAACATATTCGGATGAATGCCAAACCCACATCGTACTCGCGGTTTGAGATCTTCATACCCACCATCTCCTCCCGCGGCGAAGGCAACTATATCTAGTGGAGGCAGGTACGAAAGCATCTTAGCTTAATTACTAGATCAGACTGTCACTCATATCTACGACAGCCGTCCCGCAGAACTTCTTCAACACTAAGTCGTCCGTCAAGCGGTCTTTGGAGACATAATAGACAGCCAGTCTGCTAAATCACGACACTGGAAATATTATGTTGGCAATTATGGAGACAAATGGCCTAGCCAGCATCGCCAGCAAGCTTATCCTAGGTATTTTCGCCGTGGTCGCATGCTCGCTGGCTTCTCGACTATTCAACGCCTTGAGGATCAATAGGATCATATCGCGATATCCTCTCGCGAACGAAAAATGGGATGCTGCAGGGCAGAAATACTTCACAGAGAAGGCAGATGCCATTCTCGCAGATGCAGTCGCACAAGCAAGTATACCACAATTTTTCAATTCGGGACTCTCAAATTAACATCATTTGCCTAGAACAAAGGACGTCCATTCCGCTTGAACATTAAAAGCAGAGCTCGTCTGATCATTCCTGTCAAGTACATTGAGGAAATCAAGAATGAAAAGAATCTTGATTTCCATGCGTCTGTTGGGAAGGTATGTCATTGCAAGGCAAAATGGGGGTCGTCAGGCTAATCCAAAACAGGAATTCTTCGCTGGGTATCCTGGATTTGACGCATTCAGCACATCTGTCAATCAGACTATTTTCCAAGACGCAGTGCGCACGCAACTCACTCAAGCATTAGGTATTATACTTGGCATCATCGAATCTGAGATAGTGAAACTAACATCAGCGCAGCTCTCACAGTTGAACCGCTCGGCAAGGAGGCACCCAACACGTTGAACCTTGTGTACGGGTCCGCACCAGGTAAGTCCATTCTAAACATTAATTCAAAGTAATACTAATAGAGAAAAGAATGGAAAGAAACAATATTGACTCCCTCAATTTTGAAATGTGTCGGGCGTCTGACAGCCCTCATATTCCTTGGCGAAAAGTTCATGAACAACGAGGAATGGCAGCGCATTTCCATAATGTATACTGTCGATGCTTTCATGGCTGCCCAGGTGCTCAACTCGTTTCCTGCTGTCGTCCGGCCAATCGTTCATTGGTTCCTCCCTCAATGCCGTAAGATCAGAGAAGAAGTCAAGCTCGCCAGGGCGCTTATCACCCCCGAGGTCGACCGCAGGCGGAAGGAGCTGGCTGAGAATGCTGGGAAGCCAAGACGCAAAGTCCTGGATTCAGTCGATTGGTTTACTGCTGCTGCGAAGGGCCAAGAGTTTGATTACGCCAACGCAGAATTGAGTTTGGCTATGGCGAGTATTCACACGACGACCAACACGCTGGGCTTTGCCATTTGTGATTTGCTGGAGAACCCGGAATACATCCCCCTGCTGAGAGAAGAGATCAAGCAAGTCATCGAGGAAGATGGCAAGTGGGAGAAGAGCACGTTGTTCAAGATGAAATTGATGGATAGCGTGCTGAAGGAAAGCATGCGATTGCATCCACACAGTTTGGGTACGTCGCCTAGTTCTTTTGTGACTTATATACTGATGAGAGCAAAGTCAACATGCCGCGCCAAGCAACAGCAGACGTCAAAATCTCTGACGGTATCACCATCCCCAAAGATGCATACATGATGGTGGGTCCAGTTCTCATGACGGACCCAGCAGTCTACCCGAATGTCGACAAGTTTGACGGTCACCGCTTCCTCAAAATGCGTAATGCACCAGGTGCCGAGAATAAGCACCAATTCGTCACTACCACTCCCGAGTGCACTGTCTTTGGATACGGAAGTCATTCCTGTCCTGGAAGATTCTTTGCCAGTAATGAGTTGAAGTTGCTGCTAGCCCACATGCTGCTGTACTACGATTGGAAATTGCCTGAGGGTCAGACGAAGGTCCAGCATATCATCAACGGGATATCAAGGAGTCCAAATTCGAGGCAGAAGGTTTTGTTCAAGAGCAGGACCCCAGAGATTGTAATTGATTATAGCGAGTAAAGAAAGACATGAAAGTCGTGTGGACCATGGATTCATATGTCGGTCGTTGATTTAGCTTTGTCGAGATTGATATGAGTGCTTTCGTTATGATTTGCGATGTGTAAGAGCAATACTGGCATTTATGTTTGTTCATCCATTAAAGTTCAGATTCCCGTACAATCTAAATCTAGTCTGCATATTGAGACAGTGATGAAGAAAGATGATTCGCCATTCAGCTTACCAACTTCGCGTTGATGATCTAGTCTGAGTCAGTTACAGCTTACCAGCTATCCCTTGCGAAGCTAAGAAGTGCCTGTTTTCGTGATGATACATGGAATATTTACACAACACAAGTCGAGATTATCATGGCTTTGTTTCGAAATCCAGTCTGGCAGCATCCGCCAACTTTGAGTCCGTCAGCACCCGATAGCCTAAGACCGCCATTCCTTTCGCGCATCGGATTGCAGATTCGTGAGCAGCATCTGTTCCCGCGGCCGCGGCAAAAGATGGGTTGTGTCCGGTGACATTATCTGGAGCTGGGATGGCGAAACCCCCATGGAAAGCAGGAACAGCGTAGGATACGTTGCCTGGATCGATCAGTGAACCATCAGCCAACTGGAAACTTAATAACATACCCATGTCTGTCGAAGCTGTTGCTGGAATGTCTTCTTTGAATTTGATTCTCTCGCCTAGATCTGCCATGTCCTCCACATATTGCCTGCAGAGAGCATCGTTTGCTCGAAGATCCATATATGTTGGGGCACTAAGACAATGTAAGAAGTTGAATATCAGTAACAAGTGTAAGACGTACTATATGTAGCTCACAGAACAGCCTGTAGCAAGTGCAGCCGCTTCGAAACAAAGCTTCACCCGTGCCAGCAGCTCGTTCGCCCGCTGAATCGTAGGACTCCGAATGTTGAAGTTCATTCTCGTGAATTCCGTAATGACATTTGGTACAGTTCCACCCTGCTCGATGACACCGTGTATCCTCTCATCCGGTCGAATTTGTTGCCGGAGCATGGATATGTTTGTGTAGGCCGATACCGCGGCATCCAAAGCGTTGAGCCCATTGTAAGGCTCTGCCCCAGCATGTGCGGGCTTCCCCCGGAACTCGATCCGCAGCTTGTGACTTGCAATAAGCTTGAAGCCAGCGAGCCCCGAGTGCCCATCTTTGTATGAATGAGAGGCCATTGGATGTGCCATGATCGCCGCGGAAATTGTGTCCTTGAACGCGCCAGCTTCGAGAAGCTTAACCTTTCCTCCTCCACCTTCCTCTGCGGGTGTTCCTAGTATCCTGACACGGCCTACAATATCCAGTCCCAGCACAGCCTTTGAAAGACCCAGAAATGCAGCAATGGAGGACGTAGCGATCAGATTGTGGCCGCAGGCATGGCCAATGTTTGGAAGAGCATCGTATTCCGCACATATGACAACCAGGCTCCCACCAGCACCACACTCTGCCTCAAAGGATGTCTCTAGCCCATATGCATGCTCCTTGATGGTGTAGTCGTGTTTCTTCAGGAAGTTGGTGAGGGTTTCGTAGGCAATGAACTCTTCGTATCCAATTTCGGGATTGACATGGATATGCCGATTCAGCTCTCGAAGCTCCACACTGCTCTGGTCAATTGCTGTGTATATGGCAGAGCGAACATCTGAGATGCTGTGTTCCTTCTGTACAATCGGATTTCGAACTTCGAGAGACAATTCGTCGGTTCGAGGGGTTGAGAGGGAGGAAATTGTTTGTACGAGCGTCATGATGGCTGCCAAGTTTGAGGAGTTGCTGCCCAGGCTCCGGTAGCAGCAGCATGGCTATATATGAACATACTACCCATCATTGGAGGTATGCAACATGCCAAAGAAATGATCATCTTCTTCGGGTAGCCTCAATTGTTGACATTAGTTATTGTATGTAACTGCTCGGCAATCTTTCGAGGTCGTAAAGAGCCGACGAAGCTAAACCCAACTAGGAAACTAGGAGGTCAAGAATGTTGACCATACAGCTTCCTCTCCACAATCGAGCTGCATCTGTAAGCTTATCTTCTTCACAAAACTTGCCACCGTGGCTCTCCCGACCAGATTGCCGGCAGAGAGCCGTTGCTGGTCCATCGAATATCAACTGTCGGAAATGGGCACTCGAGAGTGGGATGATTCCCCGCACTGCCCGCAGACATGCATATCAACGGGCAGTCGTTGACTCTCGAAGCCGCCAGCGCGATCACGAAACTGTTCTGATCGATTGAAGATAGTCGGCTAGAGCTCATCGGCCCATTGTACCTACCTTCAGTCTGGCGTCGGCTGCGTAGAAATGCGAAGTCCCACGCTTTCCCTTGCCAGCTCACTCACTCACATTGCCTGCTTGGTGGAGAGCAGGTCTTTTTCAATCTGATACTATGGACCTTGTGAGAGACGCTGTTAGCTCTCCTGATTCGCTAGCTGTCTCACCAGAAGCGTTCCACCTGGGGGGAAACAGGCACGCACCTAGATCTCGGGCTGGCTGCTGGACTTGCCGAGAGAAGAAGGTCAAATGTGACGAAGTACGGCCATCATGTACGCGCTGTGTTCGCCTAGAAAGAGCCTGTGACTATGTCCCGAGGCAAAGAAAGAAATGCGGCCCACGAAAACCGAGAGTTGGAAATCTCAACAGTCCAACTTCGTCGCGGGAGCTGGATACTAGCAGTCGGTATGGTTCAACCACGTCTACGGAACTGCGAGAATCAGACAATGGTTCTCCGATAATGACGAGGCCACGTATACCATCATACTTGTTACCTCCAGCAATTTCTGCTGCTTGCTCTCTGGTGCTGTTGCCGGCTGATCACGAGTCCATTCACCACTTTCGAACTTCCTTTGCTATACGCCAGCATACCAAAAATCCAAAGTATTCTGTACTTTCCATTATCTTTCGTCTTGCGGAGTCGAGCCCTATGGTCATGCACATGGTAGCAGCGATTGCTGGTCAAGAAATCGCCTACCTGGAAAGTGTCAAGAACGATAGAGCCCTTGAGAGCTGTCGTCCAGCTGAACATTATGGAGATGCGATGCGAATGTTATCAGAGACATTCATGGACAGCGAAGCAAGTTCTGACATGGATTCCATCCTAGCTACCCTTTGGCTCATGATGCAGTGGGAACAACGATTTGGAGACGGTCATGGCCTAGGATTGAAGAGCCATCTAAATGGTCTCGCTGCTGTGTTGACAAGCAAGTATCCCGCTCTGTCCAACCTCAACGGGGTGGCGAAAGGACTCTCACTAGACGTCTTGGAGAGCGAGATCCCTCTAAACTCCAACAGAGATATAGGAGAGTATGCACCTCTCTCGACATTTGCTACTCGGATGCTCGTCTGGTTTTCGAGCTTTGATGCGAGTGCTGCAACGTATGGTTTAGGAGGCCAGGTGAATAGTTCTCTTACCCAACTTCTGAGGCATGTCACAGATGAAGACGAGGACAATCCTATCAAAGGCTACTTCAAGGTCCACCAACATTCCAATGCTCTTTTCCGTACAGTATGGGGAGAAGCTTATCCTCAGAGCGAACTGCTAGATGATCTTGAGAACAGAGAAATCTTCTACCTGTTAGGAGAGTGTGGCCAGCTTCGGTACATGGTTGCCGAACTAGCAAAGCGGTTGTATCATGACGTGGCAGACGCCGGGGAGCAAATTTCAGCCGTAGAGAAAGCTATTCGACTGGTCGGCAGGAAACATTCGGAGATCCTGCGAGTGGCGACAAGTCTGTCTTCGGATGAGAGCAACCACAAGAGGCTGATTTCAAATGTTCGCTACATCGTTCCAAATTTTCACGCCACGGTGCTTCATTTTCTCAGAATCACCCGGTTCAACCAAGTCCTCGACGAGCGGCAGAGATTATCACTCCGTGAGATCATGACACTCGCATTCAAGAGTTTCAAGCACGAAGGTGATACTGCCATGATGCGAATCTCTTGGCCTTTGTTCATGGCAGGTCTCGAGACAGACGATCTACTCCATAGAGAGTGGATCTTGGACCGTTTTCGCAGCCTTGGCCGATTCGGTCTGAATTACAAGCGAGCTTTCCTCTTACTGGAAGCGGTCTTAGAACAGCAGGAGAAACTAGGCGAGCGTGTCAACATGCTAGACCTCTTGGATTCTGGCTGCTTTGAGAGTTTTGTGGTCTGATCTTCTCCCCAGCACGAAGATCTGGAAATGGAGACATCGACACCGGGGAGCCGACGGGCGCCCGTCGTGTATCAGTGCATCACATCGGCTATTCAACCATCGACCACATCCGAGACTGCCAGTACTGGACTTTCCGAAGGTAAATACCGACCATCGCTATCTACAAAGTGGGGTATGCGACTGATGTGGGGTAATTTTGGCTTCGGCTAGTCTCAAGCTGATTGGGCCGTCACATCTGCAGGAGGGCGGGTCCTTTCCGCTCGGCAATCTTGAGATAAGCGACGAAATATCAATATTCCCATCACCATAACCAAAGCGCCGGACACTATCGCACGTTCAAAGCAGAGGGATGGAAAGGTATAAGACAAGGAGGGCCAATGTCGGTGTCTAACGTCCATTCAAGCACCGAACGATTGCCTCAACAACACCATCCAATAAATTCTCAATCAATATGGAAGAGATGAAGAAGGAAACCATGATCTCTTCTGACAATTCAGAAGTTGATGCAACCCTCAAAGAACTCGGAGAAACAGTCCTACTGACTGAGCCACTGTCTCCCGAGGAAGACCGACGGATTCTGCGACGTATTGATATGTAGTAAGTTCCAAAATACACGTTTCCGAACACAAATGTTTACTCAATCCAGCTTGCTCCCTGTCATGGCCATCTCGTACCTCTTTCAATTCTTGGACAAATCAGCCATGGGCTACACATCTATCCTCGGACTTCGGACAGATCTTCATCTTGTCGGCCAAGACTATGCCTGGGCTTCCAGTATATTCTATTTTGGTTATCTGGCATTCAGTTACCCCGCAGCGCTGATCATGAATCGATTCCCTGTGGGGAAGTTCCTTGCGCTCTCAGTGTAAGTTCGCATATCCGTGGTACTGCTCATTAATTCTAATCGATAACAGGACTCTTTGGGCAGCAGTTTTGCTCTGCACAGCGGCTACACAGAATGCTGCCGGCCTTCAAGCGACGCGTTTCTTTCTGGGATTCATGGAGGCTGCGGTAGCACCTGGCTTTGGAATTATCACGTCCATGTGGTACAAGAGATCTGAGCAACCTCTGAGGATGGGCGCGTGGTTCATGGGAAATGTCTGCTCAGGCTTGTTCGGGGCATTGCTTGCGTACGCCATAGGTCACATTACTGGAATTGAGCCATGGAGGGTAAATCTCTCTAGCACCTGCAAATATGAATGCACAGATTGACAATGTACAGGCCGTATTTATCATCTTCGGTGCCATCACAATCGTGTGGGCTGTCACGTTGTTCTACACTCTACCCGACACGCCAATGAATGCACGTTTTCTATCGAAGGAAGACCGAATCAAGGCTATCGAGCGAGTCAAAGACAACATGACCGGTATCAAGAATAATCATTGGAAGAAAGATCAAGTCGTTGATGCGCTCACCGATCCCAAAACTTGGTTCATCTTCTTTATCGGGTTGTGCTGTAACATCCCAAATGGAGGCATCACAAGCGTAAGAAGATACCTCCCTATACCCATCACACTGCTAACACTTCTCAGTTCGGCTCAATCGTTATCAAAGGTCTCGGCTTCTCCACTCTAAACACCCTCCTTGTCCAAATGCTCGCCGTCGTCTTCCAGGCCATCTATGTTCTTAGCGCAACAGGTGGTTCTACTTACCTGACCAACACAAGAACATACTGGATGGCACTGATGATGGTCATCTCGCTTGTCGGAACTGTGATGATCCGTTCGATTGAGCACTCAAATATCTGGGGACGCTTCATGGGATACTGTCTCCTGATCGCCTTCTCTGCCAATTTCCCCATGTCACTCACGATGGTTGCTGCCAACACAGGTGGTTTCACAAAGAAGACTACTGTCAGCGCTATGGTAAGACTACCTCCCTCCATAACCTCGCCTTTCAGCCGGCTAACACGACTAGGTCTTCATCGCCTATACAGTCGGCAACATCATCGGCCCTCAACTGTTCTTCGAGGACGAAGCTCCAGGCTATGACTCCGGTTTCGTGTCCATGCTGGTCTGCTTCTCGGTCGGTGTGTTTTTCTGTTTCGGATTGAGATTCTATCTCATCTGGGAGAATAAAAGGAGAGATGCGATGGGCGAGGCGCCTGTCTTGACCATTGATGGAGTTGAGGTCGAGGGAGCCGCGGCCCTGAACTTGCTGGATAAGACTGATCGGGAATTGTTGCAGTTCAGATATCTGTATTGAAGGAGCAAGAAGAGCGTTGAATGCATATTAGGAGCTTGTATATTGGTGAGACAATATTTTATGTAGCTGTGGTGGTGAGAATGGAATCAAAAACTCGATAGAGAGAGCTTTCTTAACGATATCATTTATCCATGAGTGTATGCTGGAATTTTTCCTTGTCACCGTCAAGTCTCCCAGGCAAAGTTTTTTTTGGTATCACGTGATTTACAGGGGCAAATCTTCATGACAATCTATACTGAGTCTTAATAAGAGAGAGCAGAGAGCAGACAAAGCATTAGTTGACGATTAGAAATAGATCACGGTAAGGTCACGTTGATGTTGACCGAAGGACATCAAAAACCCTTAGGGATTCGACTTGATGAAAATTTAGCGGATACCCCTGAAAATTTCTAGGGCATTAATTGATATTTGGCGAGATAGAGGCAAGTAGCAAGTCGCAGGATCAGACCCGACGCGATGAACAATTTTAGTGTCTCCGATAGCCGAAAAGCAATTTAGACATTACGATACGTAGATTTTCAATTTCAATCGTAAGAATCGATAAACAAAACAAGATAAGTGGTACTGCTACTACTCAAAATTGAATTGAAAAATCAGCACATTCAAGGGGGCATCACTGCACATCGTGAAAACCCAATCTTGTTGACCACACCCCCACCTCGCTTAAAAGCAAGGGGCTTGTTTTGATTTCCCAGAAAATGCGGGGTAAAGAGCCCCATGAATGCAGTCGATGGGTAATTGAGTTGAAAACACTGCACGAAAATTTGGTGCTAGGTTTATCAATGTCATTGGATGCATTTGCAAGTCTAAATCACAATCATCATGTCGTCAGAAAAGTCAAAAAGTCAAAAACGCCAAACATGCAACCTCTTGCCCAAAAGAAATCCCAGAAAACACTGATGGATACGAAAATCCCGGGAACCGACACAGAAGCAAAGTACCCAAACATAGAATGAATCCAAGATCGCAACAAATGACAGACCCAAGGCATAAGCAAATGATACCATCCCGTCGTCAAATCTTCCGGTTGTAGTCCCAAGATTAAAGATAGAACATGATATCGTCGACACTGTTGTTCCAGGGGTTCTTGCGCTGTCTGTTAGTTCCGCGATTCCTTCCCCAAGTACTGATATCCTGAGCACATGCATCTACCGTGATGGGGTTGCCCTGAGATTGGCGGCGGAAGTATGGTTTCATGTAACATCGCAGTCTGTCGCAAAGAATATCGGCGTACCGCGCGGGTGTGCATACCGAAAGCGACTTAGTGGCACGAGCGCTGAGGAAGCACAGGTTATTTGTCTACCACGCCAGGTCAGATTCTTTTGTTTTCAAGTGGAATGGAGACTGTTCGCTTACCAGCTCTTCCAATTTGTCCATCGTGTAGCAGCTTTCATTCTCGAGCACAATATAGTGTGCAGTACGGGCAGTACCAAGATAACGATCATGACTCTGTAAATAGAAATCACACTTGTAGGGAGAAGTGATGACAGTGTCCACTACAAGTCCCGACTGGAAATTCTTGTTTTATTTCGTAGTTCCGGGCTTAGGTGGAAAGAACCGGACATGGTGACGCTTGCCGACGACCAGGAGGGTGATCTTGGGGGTCCAATCAAGCTTTTTCTTTGTCTTTCCCCAACGGATACAACCACTCCGGATGAGAGGGATCTCTTTCTGCTTGACCATACCGAATTGACTCTCGCTAACGCCATCGCGATAGAACAAGATGTGGGATGGGACGCACCCCTCTTGTTCGTAGTACGCTTCGAGTCTTTCTTTAATCATCGAGTCTAGTCCATCAATGTGCTGTAGTGATATGTTAGCCGATTTCAGTTGTGTAGTAGCTAAAGTTACTTACCTCTTGAGTTCCTCTTTGAAGCCTAGCTGACGCGAGATAATGAAAGGCGTTCTTGCCTCTAGTAGCCACCACGCCGGCCATGGATGGACAGACCATATTCTTCCCAGGATGTGTCACGTCTGCACCAACAATCATGGTGTTATCGAGAGCGCCACCCCGTTTCTCGCTATATTGGACCTGATGGGCTGTCCCGGCGAGCTTGAAATTGATCTTGAGGCTGGCGTATGGTTAACTTGTGCTTTTTCGAAATTTGCCCTACCAAGCTTCCTATTTACTTACCTTAGATTGGCCAACATGTTCGGATCCGCATCGCTTGAGTTTTTCTTCTTCTTGTTTATGACCCCCCTGGTAAGACAGATATTGGCTTTCCCTACCGAGCATTCGGCCCACCACTTAATATTGGAGTATGCTGAGATATCTTTGTACTCCAAGACGAATATAAGGAGACTTGTACCAACGTCGAGCCCGCGATACGCATTGATAATGTTTGTCGACGAACTTTGCCCGTCGTTATCCGTAGACCCTCCATCGACAATACCGTATCCGAAGCATTTGTTTTGGTTATCCCAATTGACTTCATAGCCATACGACCGCAATGCTGGTTGAAGCTGATCTGCAAATGTTATAATCTCATTATTGGTGACTTGGCCGAACTTGATGAATCCCAGTTTAACTTTCTTCCTCGGCTCCAGAAACTTGCTGCCTGACAGATTCCAACTTCCTCTGAGACCACTGTCCTTAGTTTTTAACACCTTCGCTTTGTGGTTGCCTTGGAACTTCAGGGTGGGTGCAGGGAGCATTCGCGCATTGACTTTTAGCAGCTGGCTGTCAATGTCGAGACCAAACCCCTGTGGTTGTTAGATGAATACTGCTGTATCTACAATTGTTTACAACTTACAGAAAAGAAAGTAGAGTTCCATTCTGTGTTCGGTGCGAGAGTGACAGAAGCCGTAGTGCCGGGTGGTGGAAAATCATTTGAAGGGCGAGCTAAGCCCAACGGGCCGAATGTCTTGAAAATGATCGCGTTCTTTTTCTCTTTAGGGTCATTCTGCGCCTGTTTCAACATTACATCGGTGAAGTCACTGGTAATTACCTTCCGAACAGGCTGGTACGGTACGATTATCAATCGATCGGCTGGGTATAACTTGTCATTGCCAGGATTTCCAACCTGAACACAGCAAGCGTTCGCGTCAAAATTCAGACGGCTGGCCCCTGTACCATATGCTTCCTTGAGGTTAGTTTTGTGCGATTAGATTGGAACTAGGTGATACTTACTATCCTTCAGATTTTTCAACATAGATACGGATGTATTGGTACCCTTTTTGGTGAAATTCTTGGCACCCACTTTGCCTTCAAACCCCATGATGACGCGCTGTTTTCTCTCCACCTTTGAGTCAAGTGGATCTCCGTTGAATGTGACTCGATGCCCAATAATCTCCTCTTGTGTTTCGAATTCCGGATCTCCATCCGAGCCCAGACTCCCTCTGACCTTCAGCCAATCTTGCAACTTGACGCTCGGGAAAAAAAATCAAAGTGGTGGGGTTGACATTAAGAAAGAGTCGGTCATCTTCTGGTGCTTTGGCTCCGGATCTCTGTGCTCCGACTGGACCGACTCCGGGTCTGATGGATGAGAAGTATCCTCGAGTAACGACATAAACCGGGGTAGTCTCGCCGGGTTTGTACATAGGAACAGCCGACGAAAATGGATCTGGGTAGAATTTCTTCTTGACAATTCTCCTCCGAAGAACAATGGGTGATTGATATTCTTCCAGGAAATCATGTTCAGAATTCTGATGTCGTCATCAGAATGATACTGGGCTGCGGTTGCAGATACTTGCCGATTGCCCATACCCTTACTGTACTCCATGAGAACGTCCTTGTCAAATATTCCTTCATAGTGAAAGGCCGTGTCCATGATGGCAGGAACCTCGCCCGGTATTGGCGAAAGACGATATGGAACTTTGAACGACTTGGACTCGGAAGGCCTTGTATCTGTGTGAGTACCAAATCCAGGATACAGTGTTGCCGTCGAGATAATGTATGTCGAGAAATCCGATCACCCATTGAGCTGTGGTCACTGGCGGGCGCTGAACCGTCAGGAGCTTGAACACCAAAGCTTTTTTCACCTCCTCCTTCTTGACTGGCTTTCCCTTGAGATTGCCAAGCCCGATTCGGTACTGGTGGAACAGAGTCTTGGAAACGAATTTTAGTTTGAAGAAGTTGACCTCCACCTCAGTGTCACGGTTGATCGTTTTGTTGGCCTAGAATGGAACTGCGCCATAAGATTCTCTTGCCCAGGCAAGCTTTTGAGCCAGTTCGGGTGTTGGAGCAGGCGCGGTGTAATTGAAAGGAGTGATGGGCAACTCCGTCTCAAGCTGTTCGGTAGGGTCTTGCGAGCCCGTAGCCTGATACGGGTCCACAACAAAGTTGTATCTTCGCTTCGGGTTCTTTTTCATGTATTCGTCGAACTTCGACTTCGTCCATTGTCGTAGGTGACCATCATTTGAAGGATCCTTGATCTCGCACTGCGCCTTATTGTGGTGGCCTTCATGGCCACAAATGCTGCACATCGTGATATCCTCGCTCTGTTTGCACACGTCCTTCTGCCCGGTCTCATGTTCACCTCCACAACGATCGCATTCTTGTGCTGGATGATAAGCCCATTTCTCCTTGCAGCCAAAGAGCTTGTGTTTGTTGGTTTTGCATTTGGAACACCGTGTGCCTATCAGGGTGCAAACGTGATGTTGTCAAAAGTCTTACATTCATCTACTTTACAAGGTAACCATTCTTAAAAGAAGTGGCAGTGATGTGATGACTAATGCAACCCATGGTTGCTCTTGCCTCCTTACAGTGCCTGTCATCTCGAGAGAAATAGCTAAAGGTCCTCAAGGAACACGAAGAAGACCACAGTTGCGAATATCAGGATAAGCTGATGTAAGAAGGAGTAGAAAGCTGAGGAACCCTCAGTCCTTTATGCATCGATTCGCGCTCATCTATATCCCGCAATTGTCAGAATCATCTCGGCTGACCTATGCCCCAGATTGTACCTCACAAACATCCATTGAAAATCTTCCCGATTCATCACCAGGATACCACATGACGGTAGCACAGTGACTTGATCAAACTCACATTCGTCCCGTGGCCGTGGACAGTCTACAAGAGCTGGAGATGATATGAATACACTGCATCAAATACAAGCTATCGAAGGCACATGTCAGTCACGGGGAAAGCTGGCAAACATTCCTTCGCCAAACAACAACACTTGCACCCACTACGTGATCCTAAGCCGGAGGAATCACGGACTAACGGAGATAAGGACAATGGTGACGGCAAAGTGGAAGTTTAAGGAGAACAGTAGTCATAAGCAGATCTGTAGTTCAATTCATGTAGCAAGTGACTTTGATGAAATTCTCGCCGGAACTTAAACCCGCCGAAATCCCTCACTCTATTCACCCCGGTCCTCCTCGCCCAAATGCAGAGGTTATGACTGCGCTCGTAAAGTCAGTTCAGCCTCATCAGACTCGGACCCCTTGATCCATGGCGTTGATAGCACTCTGATAAGTTGCCAAAGCGTCAACCCAGCCACTACCGAAGTTCTGCGTCAAGACATCTTGCATATCCTTCGAAGTGATGCTGCTCATACTTCGAGAACCCATGTGACGTCTGATAACCTCCTGCATATCCCTGATCTTCTTCAACTCCGCCTCTTCTTCAGTTGAAGCAGGCCGAGGCGTCCACGCGGGGCAATTCTCATCCAGCTTGAGGCTCTTTGCCATAGCCCAGTTTGGTGATCCTGGTGGTGGTCGAAGAAGAATTCTGATGCGAGCATCTTGATGTGTCTTCTTAATTTGGTCCTGGTCATTGCGACCGACAAACTTAGCGTTGTTCTCCGGCGTGTCTTTTCCTGTGATGACAAGGTATCTGATAGGAGTGCTATTCGACATCAGCACTGTCACAATGTAGTAGCAAGACTTTCGACCACTGCGTTCCCAGCCCCATCAAATGTGCTGAAGCAATCGAACGAAGCAACCTACACAAGTCCACCAGAGCCAAGCTTCAGTCCAGTCTCGGCAGCCAAATCCTTTGCCTTGTGGTGGTTCGGCGCAATCATCTGCCAGTACTGGTGAGCTGGAAGCTTACAGATGACCTTATGCTGCTTCCAATCTGCCTTCTGACATTCCTTGGAGCAATAACCCGCGTTCTTGCATCCTCCACAGAGCAAGAATTTGGTAACACCATTGAGGGGTGGACCGCGGCACTCATTGCATCGAGGGGCTGCTAACTCGATCAATGTTTCGAAGAAACCCAACCAAGTTTACTTCCCCGCCTTGATGCTTTCCTCGTCTCCAACCTTGACGACGCACAGCTCCTTCCGAACTTCGGCAAATTTCAGGCGTTCTTCCAAGGCTTTGGCCAAGGCCTCATCGTCCGTACCCCAGCTCCAGGGAGCATTTGGTTTGACATTGGTAATCCCAGTAGACTCATTCATAAAACTGGTACATGCCCTCAACATCAGCTCGCTCGGAAGCTAATTTATACCAGGATCTGAGCTTTGGAATGGGGGAAGCCACTACCTGGATTAGGGAAATGAAGTAGGTCACCTGAAGGTTCGAATGACACATGATGAATAGCGAATTGCCAGTGAGTGTCGACCAGACCCGAGGAAGTTTAGAGGAATCGTGGAAGGCCGTTGAACGCACGGACGAGCCCCTGAAGATCCATGTTATTGTACCCATTGAATGACAATGCGAGAAGTGAGGGAGGGATTTTGGTGTCTGGAGTGCCCACAGAATATCAAGAGAACTATGGCATGAGACCAGAAGAAGTAGAAGGAGTGTTGAGAGAAGAGGGAAAGAGAAGGAGAATAAGAGGAGGTGAAGTCGTTTGCACAGAAGCTCTAGTCGATATCTTCCCATTTCAGGTCAGATTTGTGGCTACCCGAGTCAAGTGGGGGCCTTTCTTTTGGCCGAGCAAGACCATTGCTAGAAGCAGAAGTGAAAGGCTTCGAGACAGCAGAGAATGAGTAAATGAGTTTATTCAGCATCATTAACTGACTTTTGAAAGAAATATGTGCAGTAGATGCGTCCCCTTGGTGTCGGGCATGTATGGTCCCCGATCTTTGTAAACCAGCGAGCCCGAGAAACTATCCCCAGAGGTGAAGCCAGAAACAACATGTTGTTGCTTCATTTGCAAATAGACATCATGAAAGAGCTAAAATATGGGTACGTAATACATATTCAGCCAGTAAGTCAGCTCATTCCCTCTAAGCTCCATTGAAGCAAACCTTCCTTTGTACAAAGTTATAAAAGCCTCTTCGCACATTTGCATGATAAAAGACCATCTTTCAGCCTGCCTCCTTCCCACATTCGTCGCTCAATATATCAACACGAGTCGAAGGTTCGGTCCCAATATCATGTCTCTGACACAAACCCCCTTTCAAAGAAAGTTCAATGCTTCAAGTTCGTGATCCATTCCCGCCATCCTCGAAGGACTCGCATCGACATCCTCAGCCAGCTTGGCAGTGTCCTTCGTCTTCGTCTTCACTTGATCCTGCTTTCTCGTCTTCGCGCCAAAATTACTTCTAGCCCACCGATCGATCTTCTTCATCGGATTGGTGCGACGAGCAGGTCTCTTAATCAGGGACTCGAACAGCTCCAAATCATCCCCTGCCAGCTGCTCCCGGGCAGAAGCTAGCGCTGTAGCAAGTCCGATCCAGGCACTCATTTGGCGACTTCTCCGTCTGCGCAAATCGCTATCGGGAACTTGGCTCGCAAAAGTTTCGACAGCAGGATAGTCATCATTCGGAATGTAATTCGGGAGTTCGCTCCAGTCGACGTTCTCGTCCTTGAGGCTACTTTCGAACTTGGTATTCTCTCCAATCTTGATGCGCTTGCTTGCATGAGGGTCTAGTACGTCGTCATATCCAAGATTCGAAGTGTCGGCTTGCCGCTTGTACTGGACTGAAGTGGCTGTTTCGTGTGCTGTGAAAACCTCCCAAGACTCCTTGTAGTGATCATTGTCCATGACTAAGGTGTCGCCGTACTCCATGTTTGGCTCCCAATCACCAGCTCTAGAGTCTCCATCATCGGTACTGATCTCGCCTTCCTCCTCGGAGTAAATGTCTTCATCATCCACGGTCGTTGGAGGTAGAACCTCGCCTTCGATTGCTGTTCTATTGATGGATTCGGAGCCAAGGAAGAAATCAGGCACGGAGTTGAGAGGAGTTGATGCGCCCTGCATCGGTTTTGCAGTGCTTGCGCGGTCTGTGAAGTCATAATCCATCTCGTACGTCTGCAGTGGGCTGGGATGTGGCTGTTTACTTCGTTTCGTTGTCGTCAATGTTGTTGGTGACTGAGGAAATGTCAGAGAAATCGAAGCTCTGGCTGCTTGAGGTATCGGTTCTTGTCAGAATGCGAACATGATAAACGAGGAAGGCACGACTGGGTGTATTGCATGTACGGTAAACAAACAGGGCAGGAGCTCCTGCTGGGCTGGTGCGAATTAGCCGAGCCGCTAATTATTTTTATCTCATCCTCTTCGAACTTGGCCAGAGGAGCCCCAAATCCGCTCTGATTTGAGGCTTTCGTCTCAAACCGGCCAGGTCCAGATTATGACTTGCTCATGCTAAGTTCCCATCGGAAAATAGAAATGTAAAACATTTCCCAGTACCGCAACGTGTGGATTTTCCAAGGACAAGGAACACGACGCAGAACCTGCTTCGAGCAGAGCAACCACTAGATGGAAAATAAGGTCTTTAGAACGTATCTCGATAGATTTGCCTTTCGGATTTCTGGTTATCCGCCATAACAACCACTCTTTCGTCTTAACTAGTACACGCACTGCCCACGTATAACAACAACCTCCTACAACATCTTGATATCCTCTTCTTCGCCACTGAGATCTATTTTCTTCATATCATCAGATAATTGATCCTCCAAACCTTGATTACCGAATTCAATCTGCTCGGATCGTACTGGAGGTGTAGCGCTGTCGAAGATACAGGGGTGATGCTGGTTCTTCGACCATCAAAACCGAAAGTGGTGACGGAGAATCCTCAATACTCTCCAGGATATCGCCCATCTCCACATCATGTTCACACTCCCCAGAACTCTGCACCTTCAACTATGGTACCCCAAAGAACAGCCCCTCCTTCATCAAGCTCTTCATCGCAACCTCTCTATCTTTACTGGACCTCGTGTACACCACTGCAAATCCGCCGTCCACCGCGTATCGCCTTCTGACATCCTCCCTCTCCTTCTCGGTAAGACTTTCGAAGTCTCTAACGTCAATTACTAGAGGACTTAAACCTCTACGACGGTTGATCTGGACAGCAATTTGGTTCTCAACGGGCGTGAGTTTCTGCATCCATGCCATTTCTAGGTGTTCGAAACGTAGTAATTGAGATTGAGGCGCAGGTGCAACGCGTTCGTAGCCGGAGACTAGAAAAGAGAATCTGATACTGGCTGTGGTAGTTGACGATAGTGTTGAGAGTGAGGCTGTCGATGGCGGCGGTGGCAGTGATTTTAGCCGTGATCTGACGCAGAGGGTCTCGGTATCTGAGGAGGATATGTCTTCAACATCTGCAATCATACCGGTATCCATTTCTACATCTTGGCAGGATGAAAAATGATCAGAGGATGAGGAGATCATGAACTCCCTCAGTGGGGAGCTGCCTTTGGCTCTGCGGTCTCTTAGCCCGCGGATTTGGCTTCTTAGCTGTGGGTGAGCGGTGGATAATGTGAAGATGCCGTCTACATTATCGTAAACTTCTGCTGATTGGGGATGGATATACGTCTTGCGATTTTCAACAAATGATGTCCATCTAAATCAAGGGGGGGTTTCTTACGGAATATGTGTTGCCGGTAGGAGGAGTACTGAAAGGCCCGAAGCGGACCTTTTTCTTGACAACAGACGTTTCGATGTCCAAGTCCATTCCACCGTCAGGGTAGGTTCTTGAACGCGTGAGATGCAGCATTTCCGTGAATTCCTGGGGCTTGGGAAGTTGTGGTGTTTTCGGTCTTCTGGATATTCTTTGAGCTGGGCTTGGTCGGGACTGGATAGCCTTGATATCGAACTGTTGTACCCTTGAGACGATGAGATGTTTACGGAAAGGAAGTTTGGAAAGAGACGAATAATATTAAGAGAAATGTTGTCTTTTTTGCGAGAGAATTCTCATCTGGACTGCTCCAGAATTAGACCACAATAGCAACCGATCAATTTTGATGTTTAGTATTGTGGTCCGCCGATCTGGCAGAATCGCGTTTGCAACTACCCACAATGTGATATTTGGACTAGAATGGATAATTATAGGCTGAATAGATTCTGGACTTTATAACAGCCACTGAGTCTGCGTTAGAGAAGTAACATGCGATATAAGTCAACTGTCATTCGACAATTGATAGCTGATCGTTTCTTCATGGGGCGAGTCGCCTCGCTGGAACGGGGGATATTTGCTGCTCGCTTAGGAATTGCTCTGGCATTTGCATCATCCCTGAGCCAAATACAGACCCTGTGGAGTCTAACCTGACGATGAAGGGGTTTCTCCAATGTTTATTCCAGTAAATCGTACGATAGAAGGGCAAAAGTTACCTCGCAGAAGCTCAAAGACTCGCCATCAGCCTGCGTCTTTTACAGCCTGCGTCTTTTAGAGCCGAAACAGCGCCAGCAGTTTAGATGTTACAAACACCAGCCATTACATCTCGGCAGACTACCATCACGTTGCAAGAGAGATCTTCGTGCTCCACTCAATGTCTCTATTAGACACTCAAAAAGTGCTATATCTGGAACATCGCTAGTAAGAAACAGGACTTTGATACTTTTTCAGCGGAGAATCATGGCTATGCTCTCCTTTCTGGGCGTTGATCTGGCAAAGCGTGGGCCGTTCAAATTCACAGGAGTGCTATAATGTTTTCGATTGGTTTTATCTTGAAACGCCGAATCTATCTCCTAGATAGAAGGAACTCCGAAGGCACTCTCACTGCACCGGACCGGCCACAAACACGTCTAGCTCGCTGATCTTCTTCACATCCCCTGAAAGTCTCTCTTTGACCCTCTCCATTTTCCTCTGCCCAGTCCTCCTATCAACCATCATCATCTTTCCACCGTCTCTAACCCTCATGTCATTGTTTTGCCAAACACTCTCCTGATCAACACACTCACCAGCTCTCCTCAATCTCTCTCCTAACATACCCCTCAAGACACCAATGACAGCATCTCTCGCACAGCTCAGATCCCCACCACTGCCCAAACTTGCAAAGACTCCTCTACATATTCCCTTGGCTAGCGTCTCCACGTCGCGGGCATTGCCCCATCCCTTCGTTGCAACAAACTTCTCCATCAGCGCCGTCACTTCAGCATTTGCGCTTCGACCCTCGTCCAGGAATCCCAGACCGATGCCCGCCTGCTTTACCTTAATCTTCAGAATCTCCACACAAGTCTCGGGCGACAAGTGCTCGAAACTAATCTTCTCCGGAAAGCGACTCGCCAAACCAGGATTCATGCCCAGTAGCGCATTCATCTCATCCTCGTACCCCGCAAGAACAACAGCAACTTTCCCTTTGAACTTCTCCTTTGTCATGAGATTAACAAGCTCACTCACAACTTCGCTTGCATAACTACATTTCCCCACATCAGCAAGTCGATATGCCTCATCAATAAACAGAACTCTTCCCAGAGCCTTTTCAAACACTTTAGCTGTTTTGGGTCCGGAATGCCCAAGGTATTTGCCAATTAAATCGCTTGCCGAGCATTCCACGACTGTGGGCTCAGCGAGTAAACCCATGTCATAATACAATCTTGCGACCTTCCTCGCTGTAGTGGTCTTCCCTGTTCCAGGCGGGCCTTTGAACACGAAGTTCGTGGGAATATAATCTCTCGGGTCGAGGTCTCGGCTTTTCATGGTGAGTGCTACGCGTTGCTATGTTTCGAGCTTGTGGATGACGGACTCACAACCTACGACATCAGCGAAAAGTCTGCGGAGGTTGGAAGGAGCAGACTTATGTCGATCGAAAGAGGCGTCGAAGTCTTGAGGGAGGAAGACCCATTCTTTGGGACGATCGGCAACTGGCAAAATTGACACCCGTGATTGGTAGTTTGTTTTTGCTTTCGAGATGAGGTTTTCTACTCCTCCTCCGTTCCCGAAATTCGCTCTCTGGCTGGCTTCTTCAGGACATCCATCGCCACCCGTATGGCTTCATCTGTTGCTTCAAGGACATCATCGCCCAGTTTCGAGCGCAAGATGCTTTCCAGCTCTTGTGTCGTGAAATTCTGGAAGCGGAAGGCATAGGCGAGTGGAAAGCGGCGAGCGAGACCTGGGTTGGAATTCTGTAGCATTTCTTCCATGGCAGTGTCGTAACCGAGTAGGAGAACGCAGCGATCTTCACCTGGCGTGGATTGGATCTCGCCGACGAGTGTGTCCATGATGCCTTGTCTGTAAGAATCACTTTCGTTACCAGTGCCATCTGAGCCGCCGCTATACATCATGTATGCTTCATCGATAACGAGGACATTGCCGATCGCTGCGTTCAGCGCAGCCTTGGTATTTGCTTCAGAATCTCCAATGTATTGGCCAATCAAATCGCTCGGGTTTCGCAGTAGTACTTCTCCCTTACTCAATATTCCAATCTCAGCAAGGAGCTGTCCATACAGCTTGGCAACGAGTGTTTTGCCTGTGCCTGGCGGCCCAAGGAAGAGGCGGTCGAGAGAAACTTTCAAGAGAGGTTTCTCTTCCATCTCGCGCTGGTAATTGGCTTTGACGAGTTCCAAAAGGCTAAGAATAGAGTCCTTGACCTTTTCTAGGCCGGTGAGCTTCTGCAGTTGAGTCCATGCAGGACTGTTGAGTACTGCATTTGATGGATCTGGGCCGAGAATATCTTCTTTGGTGAACTTGTAGTCTTCTGGGTCGACATCAATTACGGCATTCTGGATTTTATCGCTGTTCACTTCTTATTGTTTCTTTGCGAGTCCGGTCTTATCATCCTCGTCGGCCATGGCTTGCCCGGAATCTTGGAGTTCTGCTAGAGTATCAACAACTTTGATGACAGTATCAGATTCTGAAGCGACAGAGACAACGTTTAGAGCCGCAATAGAATTGTCGAAGCCTCCTTCCGTCTCTGATGAGGTGATCCCATCACCATTTTCGCTGCCTTCGTCCTCTGCGGCAGAGGTACCCTCAGGGACCATTTTCGGATCTACCTTCTGCTCACCCTCCAAAGTACCACTATCAGTTTCATGTGATGTTGATGGGCTGTCAATGTCCTGGGCTGGCTTTGATGCTTGAGGCTTCTTCTCTCTCTCAACGGCCCGTCTGATGACTTGCCTCTCCCAGACTCTGCCCACCAACGCCTCCACAGCTCTTGCATTTCCAAATCTATCCATCCCACGTCCCCTGCCCACCCTCCTCGTCGCAACCCTAACGAATAACCCGTCTTCACCACCTTCAACACTCATTTTCCCATCCCACTTTGTCTTGACCAGTCTGCCAAAAATGCCAATCAATTCGTCGTCCTTGAAGTCGTGGAAATTGATCAGATACGGGAACATAGTGGCAGTACTATGACTACCGTGTCCTATAATCTTTTGCATGCCTTTCTCGGTGCCGGCAAGGATGAATGCGATTTTTTTAGAGTGGACAGGAATGTTTTGGAGAAGGTAGTCGAGGACTTTGACGCCGCTGCTGTGATCGCAGGAAAGCAAGAAGTGTGCATCGTCGATGAACAGGACACCGCCACTGTGTTCCAAGTTTTCGATGTATTTCTTGATGCGGCTTGTGCCGCCATCTGCGAGATATATGCCCGTCGTTGACTTGACAGTGGATGTGTCGATGAGACCGGTAGCATGTAGATAGGCTGCATAGTGATGGGCGAAAGTGGTCTTGCCCGTCCCCGAACCGTCCATCAGGATCGTCCCTAATCCCTCACACTTCATATCCACTCCTTGCATCTGGGATGTTTTAACCTTTGCCTCCAACTTTCTAATGTGCTCCTTCGCGCCATTCCAACCCACCATCTCCATGATTTCTGTAATCTCTTTGTCTTTCTGTTCTCGCAACTCTTTTTTCATTTCCGCTGCTCGGCGAGCTGTGATCGCTTCATAGTCTGGCTCCGCTTCTTCTTCCGTCTCTTCTTCAGCACCGTCGTCCTCATTTTGATCATCATTCTCGTCCTCACTCTGTTCAGCGCTGGTCACTTTCATCATTTTCTTCTTATTGTATTCTTTGCTGTCTCTTAAGAGGATGTCGAGATCAGACGTCCCGGAAGGGATATTTCTCGGGCAGTACACATCAAGTGAGTGAAGCGCCCCTTCCGGGCAGACACATTTCAGTCGATAACATATCTCAAGATTGCTGTGGCCGAGGACCTCGAGCCGCTGCTCTTGGTAATCGAGGTTCCAAATACTATTCGTCGACGCTGGACGCTGAATTTGAAATATCATTTCCCAAGAAGCGATTTGTTCGATGAAGAAGCGCGGGATGCAGGCGGGCACAGTTTCGTACTTGATTTCAAGGAACGATCGAATGCTTCTGAACAATGCCGCAATATCGAACCAGGAGGGTGACGAGGCGTGTACATCGAGTCCGTAGCTCGATGTTCTAGTCAGAGAAGACGACATCGGTTCGAAAACTGTGAGATAGACGTCCGGTATCTGTTCTCCTGGTGCGGGATGCAAAATTTGGCAGACTTCTTGCACATTTGATTCATTGACCATCTCAGCATTCTTCTCTGCCACTCGATCCTGCAACACGTCCTGTTTGAAATCTGGCGAATAGCCTGGCGGTGGCGTAGTATTCACCGTCCTCGACACGCTCAGGCTTTCTGGTAATACTTCATGTCGTTCCTTCTCCTGTGAACAACTTGGGTTCGACCTGAACAGTACCTTGTTCAATAACACCAGACTACGGATAACCTGCTGCGTACGTCGCGCAGTACTATCCGCTTCTGTCGGCGAAATTGATGATGTCTGTAAAATGTTGTCCAAGGATGAAATAGCTTGAAGGAGAATATGCTGGGAGAGCTCTTGTTCGGTGGTGGAGTAGCCAGAAATGTGATCTAGCATATTGAAACCTTTTCTCAAGACCAAATATTGCTCGTTGAGCAGAATAACGATAGAAATGCGGCGATTCGCACGACGGCCAGTATCGAAGTCAAAATGGCAGAAAAGGTCGAAATTCAGACAGAAACGACAGATGTAAAGAAACTCACGGGACCATCCACTACTTATTCCACCGGGAAGCCCCATACTAAGCCAAAATTACCATGGTTGCTGTACACGGTGAGGCTGAAATAGGCACAGCATGCAATTGACCCACTTTCCCTCAAGGACTCACCGATTGACCACTTGGCGCCGGCGCGAATCGCATTTTCAACCTAAAACTTCCCATAATCATTGAAGCCGACTCGCTCTAGCATTTCCGAACCAAGAATTTACATGTGATACCGCATAGGCACGGTAACAAGAAGTGCAAGGCTCGCAGCTGGCAGCCTGTGGCTGGGGTTTTTGCTCATAGTGTGGCCTACGCTAGCAGGGGATTTTGGCCCCCAAGAGTTATCGTACAACAAGAACGATACTTGAGCAGATGCGACAGGTGGAAAGAACTTCAGGGGTGGTGAGTGATGAGCTGGGGTTGTTAGGCGTCGGTAGTGGTTGGAGTCTGAAGGTTGGAAAACACTGAAGGTCTGGGTTCAACAGGAGGAGTGTTGACTTAGTCATCGCAATTCCAACTATCTGACACCTACCCAGCCCATGTTGTCCTTATGTTTCGAGCCCTGTCCCTTAATATTATACCGCCGATGAGGGTATCAGATCTTTTGAAGCGCGTCTTCCGATTAGTCTTAGATTCTACAAGTTCTAAAGATCTGTGAAAGTAGCAATTGTATCGTCAACAGTGCTAGACAATTCAAATCGGGAGGGCGACGATACACTGTGAGGACACTTCACAGAGAGTAGATTTATGGCCACCAGAAATGGTGCATCGAAAGCGTCTCTCGGATCCTTGGATGGACGTTAAAGCAATCGCATTTATGGTATCGCAGAACATCTACTATACATCTCACAAGGTCAGGATAGCCTCCGCACTCTGAAGGGCTACTTGACGGGCACATCCAAACACTGGCAATCCTCAACTTTCCCACCCTTTCCCATCCCACTCAGCAAGCTCGGGCATCTAGCTGCTACTGCAGCATTAGTGCCGCACTGCATTACCAGTCCCCAGACTCGTTCCATCGCAAAGCCAAAGTACGGATTACTCGGACTATCTTCATCCGCGCCCACGCCTGCTATATCCTGAGAAGAAGTGTCGTGACTCCATCCTTCTTTGCTTGTGATTGTAGTGAGAAGTCCGCCAAATACCTTCCTACTTATTCCACGGATGCGGCGGGCGCTGGCCACAAATTGACCTTTGTAGGAGAGGAGGATCTGTTCTTCCGCTTCGCAAGCATGAGAGTAGATCTTCTCATAAAGAGCTGGGATAACCCCCCATTTGTCTTCCCAGCCCCATCTGTCGCTGCAATTGTTGCATGTGCAAGTTACACCCGTGAAGCCCAGACTCAGCATTCCGGTTTCCTTGACTAGGTAAGAATTTATTCTTGGAATCAATTCTCTCATGTTGTGCGCATGTGCTTGAATGAACATCGTTTGTTCTGCGAGCTCGTCCCATTTGTTGACAATATGTGAGAGATATGTTCCACCCTCTCGCCCAAGGTTGTCTAAACGCTCGACCTGGTCTGCACCTGTGGCTTCTTTGAGCTGGTATAAATCTTGTTTGGGATCTTTTGTGTAGATTATGACGCGCGGTTGGAGGGTCGCGAGCAGAGTCGTGCGTCTGAGTGATTCGAGCATAGATCTGACGGAGACTGGGTCTTCCTTGTACATGGATACAACGATTTCAAACCGGGTCGGAGGTACGAATGCGGTGTCGAAAGATGTCGGTAGACTCGGCGCCAGCGAGGTGATTGCAGAATAGGCAAAGGAGGAGATTATTGAGCTGAAAAGGATGAGAAGGGCGAACAAAGTGCACGCAGTCAAAACTCCGCTGGGTTTCGATGGTTCTCTCCTCTCTTTCCCAAGCGATTTGTTGATCCATTGTTGAATTCCGTCCACAAATGACAAAACCAAGTGTTGTGCTTGCTCTGCTCCGAGCAAACAGATAGATGCGACGAGATAGGCTGCAATTTGAAACAGGGAGATGAATGAAGCCGGATCAGAGCTTATTATCGCCAGAAGAAGCAGGAGACTTGCCGCGAAAGGCGCGAGAAAGTCTGCACCATGGACTGGTATGTAGGAAAACTGTAGTGCTGTGTCCTCGAAGGATATCGGGGAGTATGCCAGAAGGGAAGTCCCAGAGAACGCAGCTGCAACGATGGAGACAAGGTTGATAATCATGAGTACGACAGTGCTAATCCCAAGAAAACTTGCGGATCTGATGCTCTCAATATAGTATCCCGTAATGCCACTGAAGAGAAGGCCAAAGGTTAGAGTCATGATAACGAAACCATGATATGCTTTCAGCCTTGCCTGTACCGCAATATCTGTCCCAGCTCTTTCTGATCCTACTATGAATAAACCACGAGCCGCTCCTATCAAGAGCATCCCTCCCACACCAAATACCAGTCCTGGAACCATGAGACGATATTCATTGTAGAGAACAATGCTTGATGCTGCTGTGGAGACGACAGCTTCCAACGGGATGTATGTTTGCGATCGAGATTTGGAACAGCAGACGAAGAGGACGAGGGATTCAATGGTGTAGATGACAGGCTGTATCATTTAGTATCGATGGAGCAAGTGGATTTGTATCACCTACAAACAGCATAACCAGGACTGCCAGACTAGGCATATGCAGTATTCCTTCCAGTAACATGGGAAATGAAGCCGCAGCCGCCAACGACGCTGGGATCATAGGACCCCAGTAGCTGTTCAACAGAAAGTCGTCACCATCTGGTTGTCTCAGCCCCCGCGCGCTTCTTTTTGAACTTTGTATATAATTCGCGTCTGACTTTATTCGAAGAAGGACAATGTAAATGATAAGAATCGTGCCGAAGGATCGAAAGGCGATCGTGAGAGCTGTTTCGTGTCAGCCATTTGGGTAGGAGGGGTAGTTGATCAATTGACGTACGGTAATCTGGTAGTTGTTAGTGAAGGCTTCTTAGAAAGCTGGTGGACTTACGATATCCATGTATTACCATCAGTCGCTTTGTAGTATATACCGCTGTCGCAGAGCAGAAAGACCAGCATCTAACAGACATAAAGGATCAGTACACCACAGGAAGTTTTCCAGGAGGGGCTGCCTCACGCAGCTCTCATGTAATTATAGCCCGCTTGCGTGAAATCCAGGCCATGCTCCTCGTCCCTCTCGTCAAATGCCAGAAATGGAGCATTGCTGTCACTGGTTTCGGTATTAAAGGTCGTCAAGGGCGCAGCCACTGGCTCTCGAGGAGTTGTCGAGAGCATCATTCATGGCTGTGGTGGAGATCGAGATTGTTGGGAAAGAAAATGCGTTGACGTTTGTAGTAGTTCTTGTGTCGTGTGCTGAATGTTGTCGCGTCTTGATGCGCTGCAGCCTTGGCTTGGCTCAGCCTTGCAACTTGAATCCTTGTCCAGTTCAGGGGTTGAGTCGCTGGGGGATTACCCTAGCGAGGAGTAAACAAGACTGGGAAGGATTTGAAACACGAGAAATTCACGCAGTTTCGAGGGCTGCTTTTCGGAAATTCCTAGTTTCGAGGAGTCAAGTAATATTGTGGGCTTGAGGTGAATGTGTTTTCTCCCTATCGTCTTCTTCAACTGTCTTGGTTCATGGGGCAGATCTGAACTTGGTATGTCAAGGATCACATACAGTCTCTTGACTGACTTTCAATATCGTAACTTACTGAAGGCGTCTGAGCCAGGCTGACGAAGACTCATCAATACTGTGCGGGTGGGTCACCCAAATTATAAGATTTATGACAAGGGGCGACCTCCGATCCTTGATTTCCTTCATACTTCATGATCGCCATCAGGTTCTCTTTTCCCTTGGAATATTGCCACATTTCGATTTCTCGGAACCCCATCGCATCATATAGTGGTCTTCCTTGAGTCGTTGCATACAGTACTGCCGGTATATGCTCCCGCTCTACTATATCCAAACCCCACTGAACCAGTTTCCTCCCAACCCCTTTCCTCTGAGCGTCTGGGGCTACTGCAAGTTGAGGTAGAAATAGGCAGTCATCAAATTCGGGTTCCTCTTTTCGATAAGGCTCATCTTCAAATTCTATGTACGAGACTGAATGCCGTAGTGAAGTTGCTGGATTACGAAAGGCGAAAAAGACCTGCGCTATTATGCCGCGAGCGAAAGATTTTCGAACCTCTGGCCAAATCAGCACCTGGCAACTGACGGCACGGGCTTTTCAAACCTTTCCAGTTCCAATTAATTCTTCCCTCTGACTTGCTTTCTGGATTCTTATCGTCTCCAGTCCGCAGCCAACACGCAAATCCAACGATTTTCCATCCCTCACTTCCATCTTTCCCTTCAGCAACCATCATCGAAAACCCCTCATCGTCCATCTCGCATCCAAGGGTGAATGAGTAGTAACTTTGATAAGCCTCTGGATGTTCTTTCCGGCGTGGACATAAGAACGTATCAATATCACAGTCAACATACGCGGCTGCGGCAGTGGCAGCTAGCGTTGGAAGATCTGAAGCTCGTGCTGGCCGAATTCGCATCGCGCGTCACACCTCAGAAGCGTTGTTCGCAAAGACGTTTCAGCACCAAATGGGGTTTTTTTAACGGACCATATATGCAATCGTTTATTACTCAGGTTAATCTGTCGAGGCCCGGTATGAATCACTCGGTGGATTTTATTATATTTAAGTATATTTTACGTGAGCTTGCTTGTTAGCCTTGGCGTACATTTGTTGAGGTGGCAATTCTGTCATGATGAGAGCTGCAGACCCGGTTGGCCGTGTACTTCCAATTGCGAAGAGGAGTATTATTGGTTGCTTTGCAAATACTCGCAATTCTCTTGACCGGTTTTCCTTCGAAAATTCCAAATGCGACGAAGACATCTTTGCAGAGCTTGATCATAGCCTCATTTATTTCCTCCTCAGGTCCTTCACTCTCGATTGTGCAGCTGTCAATAAGCAGATCGCAGCACTGGTCGTATTTGGCCGATAAAATTTCTTGGTGGGATCTGGTGGCCAGGCTATCTCTCGAGGTAATAGTAGGGTGATCGATGATGCCAGGTGCATTTAGGAGATTTTTTGTGAGAGCCCAGTAGAGGAAGATTGTGAAGTTCTTGGGCTTGCAGCTGCGCAGAAATAAGCGCGTGGTCTCCCTATATACGGTAATTCCGTTGTGTTTCTTGGGTTTATTAGTGCAGATTGTGCTGAATAGTTTAGATTTTGAAGGAACCAGAGCTTTGTTGATGAGAAATTCTGTCCTCTCCGGCCAACAATGACCTTCAGGGTAGGAAACACAGCTGCTTCGGATATAAAAGAGTCAGCGGTACTGCCATAGGCTGACTATGTTTTGTATTGGGCTTACGTTGACATTTCCACCTTCTTCCTCTTCTTCGTCAACTAGATCGCGAACGTAGAAGAGGCACTGCACGACCAACGCAGAGCGACAAGAAAACCCAATACCTGCCCAGGACCTTCCGTTATCGGGTGCGTAAAAGGAGACTTTCGTAAGAAGTACCCAATCGGTTTTTTCTCTCTCTTCGAGTAGCCTTGGCACAATTTGGAAGTTGAAATCACTGCTAGCAATTGTTGGAAGTGCTATTGCGAGCCAGATCTCAGGCGAAAGGAGTGATTGCAAAGCCCCGAACTCGCTCAAGGGGAAGGCGCCGGCTAAAAATTAGGTAAATCAATCGTGTCATAAACTGTGTGAGCGTAGGATCGATTCACCGTAACTGATGAAACAAGTGCTGTTGTCTTGGAAAGCTGGCAGCCAAGTCTCGCTTGAGCACACTAGCGCTATCGATGTCAACAAGCTTCAAATTTTTATTTTACCACCCGTTCTAAGCAACGCCATCTTCTTTCACATTGAAGCAAGCAAGTCCCTTTCCAAATTCGAAGCTTCAAAATATGTTTTTCGTCGTCAATACCGCTGTTGCTCGCTGCTAAGTCACGAGGATATCCTCGCACGTCCCTGCCACAGAAGAGCTGTTAGCTGTTGAGGAGCTCACCTTCCACCCGTTTTGTCGAATGCCGTCCAATATCCGACTTTAGGTATGGGTCATAACTATTCGCTTCTGCCGCGCATCTTGATGGTCGACCACGTTTCAGCTCTCACGAAGACCCCATGGAGCGCACGAATTACGACAGCCAAGCTACCTACGATATTTGGTCTGACGACTTCGGGGGGTTCTATTCTTACTAGTGTCACGAACACAAAATAATTGAGAGCTTGACTCGCGATACGTTTGTTCCTGCCATATTCCCCGTTGATCGAAAAGCGCGCTACGAGACCCTCAAGGTTTACACGCTCTATTTCCATGCCCAACTCGACAAGCAAATCTACTTCCATTCCGCAAACACGTACTTCAATATTAAGCCTAGATGACTGGTTTTCTCGCCAAGTCAGAGAAAATGGAGGATACAAGACGCAACAAGACGTTGATGGCGCCTCGAATAATGCTCAACAGAGAATACTGCTCGAATGAAGCATACACTGCTGCCGCCAAATTGGGTGGGCTTCCAGTCAGTCTAAACCATTCGACAACCAGGAGTACCGAGCGAAGGCTTGGCTAACATGTGGTTCCAAACATGGCTTGATGGCAAGCCTGTCCTGGGAAGGGGTGCTAAGACCTGTTCCATCAACCTGAGAGTGGCTGACTATGGTTCGTTGGGCAAGATTGGCGCTTGGGCGGATTTCGATCTTGAGGGCTGGGTCGGCGTGGAGCTACATGCTGAAGAGCCTTTTCAAGCGACCTTGATGGTGATGTGGAATACTTCAGCCATAGTTTCAGTGCGATCGAAGCTCAATTATAGGCTTTGGCTGTTGCTTTGTCTATCTTGAGCCGTTTCGGTGCCCAGCAGCGAGGTTTACCTTCCAAATCTTCTCTCGAAAATGGCTACCATGGCACGCCTCGGAATTGATCATGCCTGGACCTTGAGCATCGGACTTTTACCAATACGATTCAGGAGGGTGTGTTGATAACAATGCAAGCATATATCCACGAAACTGTCTTTTATTGCTTTAGTACCCTGATTTGCGTCTCTTTTGCCTTTTGAGATGGAGGTAAGAGGTTCGGGGCACAGCGTACGGATCATACTACAATACGACCTTAAAGCGAGCTTTACAGCGTGGTATGAATTTCAAACTTTCTTCTTGCGTCTGATAGTGACAGTGCCCGACATGTCTCATTTATCATCACGTCCAATATGCTGCCGCGCATTTATGACACGGGCTCGTGGTAGTGTACGACCTTGACCAACAGAAGTCCAGTTTTGTTCGATGGTTAATTCATCATCAGATATTGCACTCATATGGCTAGCCTTACACCCCCTTTCTTGGTAATTACAAGCGTGCATCACGGCAGAATCTTCAAGTGATGTTGGCTGCTCTTGAGCACGTGATTAGCCAAAGGGTGGTTTACTAATACCCTTGGAGTTTAGCCCGAACCAAAGGTACATAATAACTCTTTTAAAATCTGCAGCTATTCTCTCCAACTTTTTTCCTACATCTATCTACAAGTTGCTTACTGCTGCTTACATTACCACGAATCATAAACTATATCTTGCGAACATCTAGGCACAACTCCACATCCCTGCAAGTCAAATGACCCTACCCAGCTTGTGAACTTGGAAAGCGCAAGCGTTCCAGAAGTAGCACAGTGATCGTTTACACCTACGCATCACAGCTTCTGGTTGCAACACCACCTCTCGAGCTATGCAATATTGATATGCTACTAAGTTTTACCAGTCTCCAACACACCACCACTATGGCTTCTCCATCGACTGAGGATGATCATCATCATGGTTCCAGTAGCGTTATGTCGGAGTACAGGGAGCCCACCTTCGACTCTTTCATGCAGCTGCCGTGGATGTTCGCATACTGATTTGGGAAGCTATCCTCCGTGCCCCACGCGTCATAACAGTATCGCGGATAACAAGAATGGTACAAGTCAAAGGCACACCCTACAATATCAGAGATCCTTGCGCATCGGTAGTTCCCGTCGATTCATATCCTCCGACGGTCCTCCATGTCTGTAGGGAGTCCCGGTATCTTGCTTAGAAAGTCTACCAGTACGCTTTCCACGGTCGACTTCGAAGGCCCATCTACTTCAACTTCGCCTCGATTACCTACACTTCGAGAACGAACACGCTATGCCGGTCTTCGTATACCCTCGGGAGCTTCATAAATTCGGAAATGTCGATAAGAAGGAGACTCGCCAGAAGATCCAACGTGTCATAGTGGGAAAGCCTGCTTTCGACCGCTACGAGTCCTACGAATGCTCCGATTCATATGCCAAATGTATTAAGTCGAGCATCGGCAGGTACCAAGCTTTGAACATCGTGATCTTTCAGACACTATCCAAGGATTTCGATGACTACTACAGTGTTATGTGGTGTCTCTCTGGAATATTGAAACCCACCATCAAGAAATGGGGCAAGTATTCTCCACGAACCATCGTTCCGGTGTCGTCTGAGACATTGGGTGCGATTGAGAGCGCGGAAATGTTTGTCGAGTCTCCCGCGTGGTGTGGCTGCTTACTGATATTGAACAGGACTTCGAGAGGGCTGTCCATGAGGAATTCGTACCAGAGGACTTGGTAAGCATTAAAGAGCAGAGCGCTTTGTTGAATAGATACCTTACAGGCGAGCTTCATGAACATTCCGATCATGATTCCGACGATTCTGCCGGAGGTGCATCTTCCGACGTGGGACTTTCCGACAACGAAGAATCTTCCAACGAGGGCAGATCACCGGACGACATATGAAAGGAACGATCTTTGCCTCAATATTAGCACGCATGCGAAGCAGATGAACACCACAGAACATGGCACCACGAAGCAAAGAAACTACGAGCGACTTCAACAACGATATCGGCACATGATACATGGAGTCGCTGAAATAATCAAAAGTTGAAATGGAAGTCAAGAGCTCTCCTTGAGCCTAGTCACCCTCCACCTTCGGACCGAAGAACAGGAAAAATGTTGAACAAGAATATGAGAACATGAGACAAGGGAAGCGGTGCCGAAGATTCTATAGACGGAACATGACCACTACATACGACATTAGTAGAGTACTCAATTGCAATCCAGGACTCGAATACTCAACACCTGGATATCCTATCATGGCCATATGGACTCGTCACCTCGAATCTACACATCCTCGCAAGTTGAATAGCAGCATCTGTCGGCGCAATGTACAATATCTACCACAGCAGGTACCCTTACATTAGCAAGTCCAAAAATTGGCGGGAAAACAAGACAGGATAATATCAATCATTTGTCAATCATTGTCTGACAGAAACATCGGTACTCCTATTGACATATATGTCCTCGTCACCTTTCGCTTAGATCAGAGCATTAACATCGGCAGCAGTTGTACTGTGCACGACCTCGTACTCCGTCCCCACAGGATCCGTTAACATCATTGCATTATTCCTGCCTTCTTGTTCCAGCGCCAATTGCGCAGCATTGGCATCGACAGCAGTTTGAGCATCCATGGCGCTCTCTTCACCTTCGTATGCACCGGCCTCATACCCTCCACCCCCGCCACTTCCAAAAGCGCCCGCATCCCCTCCCCCAAAAT